>JAJJWW010010362.1:0-68434 GCA_023531295.1 Papaver armeniacum
AAATTCTGTTCCTTGTTATATGTTCAGAGTTTCAGACTAATTATGTATATGCATTACGGCAAGCTTTGCCTACAAAAGATTCATATACCTTAATCTAATCGCCATTTTTTATTCAGACACTGACTCCTTCACATCTCCTCCACCAACCCATTCAACCATTGGATGATCCATCTTCAAGAAATATATCTCTGTAATCTGTCTTTGAAATAGATACAGCATTTTGCAACCGAGATTATGATGAACAAATGCGAGGTCATTCAACCGCTTTTTGATCTACGCAGTTCCTTCCATTCATATGTAGTTGCTCAGATAGACTCCTTTTCAGACCATATCTTAAGGCACCAGTACATGTCTGACTTAAAATTCTTATAGCAAAATTTTGCAATTCAGGCATTGACCTCCATACAAGGACCACCATTTCTCTACATGCAGAGAAGCAATTGTAATTCAAGTATCCGATCCCCTTACATATCTAGGGATCTAAGACTAAGGGAAAAATAAAACTGAACCTACAATAAGAAACAAGAGTCAGAAAAAGTCTAACCTGAGAAATCGTCATTCTTTGATCAATAGCATTCCCATCGCCAAAAGTACCCCTAGTCTGCATATAGTCATCCAACTGTAATAATGTTAAATATCGAGGACGTTTATCCTCTACCATTTGCTCAATGCAGTGCGAAAGCCCGTCCTTAATCTCAGCATCATCATTGAAATCCACACAGTAAAAGAGACTCGGATTTAAAATGTAGGCAGCCGAATGGATAGGTTTATGGAGTTGGTTATTCCAAATCCCATCAATGACTGTCCAGAAAGGCTGATATTTTGTTTCCTTGTCTTTATACTCCTCTTTTATTTGCTCCTTTACTTGTTTCATTGTTTCATAAATGTATCCCAACTGGGGTTTACCATCTCCTCCGCTAATTAGATGCATAGCACGTATGAGCGGAATACTTCCCCTTCAAAAGCATCTGGGCTTCAGTCCAGAAAGACTCTCCAGTGACTAAATCAGCCACATGCATTCCATCAGGTGTTGAAGCTAAGTTTGAGCTCTTCCATTCTAACGAACAAAACATGTTCTTCAAATTCTTCTTTTGGGACTCAATTCCCTCCAACATTAGAAATGGCGTCAGAGATTTGATCCTCCTGGAACTGACTATATCCAGCCCAAAAGTGTGTTTCTCGTAAGCTTCAAAACTGTCTCATGACTGCAAATGAACTTCGTAATATCCTTTGCCTTGCCAAGCACACCTCTCCAAGGGTCCAGCATTCCTATTTTATCCAAGATGAGGCCTATGCAGTGAGATGCACAAACAGTCCAAGATATAGTCCTGTATTTCTCTGTTAACTTTTCCCCCGCAACGTCAACTGAACCAAGAGTAGTATATGAGACAATTTGAACCACATTCTGTACTCCAACCTCCTCAATAACTCCAGTTAATAATGCGATCATGGCATCCACATCTTCTAAAGTATCTGAGACATCGGCAGACTTCATAAATATGGGACCCTTTGGGCTATCAACCACAAAATTAATCAAATCTCTTCCTTTCCCATCGGTCCACCCATCCAACAATATACTACATCCAGTGCTTCCCCATGAATGCACAATTCTCGCACATGCTCTTGTGATGCTTTCAGTTCTTCCTGCAGAATCCACCCCTTGAGGTCATCACAACTGGGAACCTTATACACCACGGATCCACATCCCATAAGAGCACGTATCATTTTTCTGGAAATAAGGCGAGTTTGCAGCACTGAAGTCTATACCATTTTCGAAAAAGAATCTGCCAATGCACCTTTGGATCTGCCTGGATGAGCTATCTTCAGCTACTTTTTCAATCTTCCTCGTGCGTGCATGTAATTGTTTGGGGTCAATCAAACTCTGTGCCATCTCATCTTTCTTTTTGATCCAGACTCAATTGTAGCGCAGTGCTTCCTCTTCTTTGACAAACTGGGTTGATCGGAGTCATAAAGGTCGCCTTTTTGCTTACAGGAGTCGTTAGAGCTGGCGTCCGCATCTGCTTTCTTTCTTCTCATTATCTCGTTTATCATTTGCGCCTTCACTTCCTCTGGAACTTCATCACAAGGTAGTACTTTTTCACGTATTCCTGACAAGTGGTACTTAAGACGATAACTATCAGCTACCTCCTTTCCACAGTAATTGCACTTAACTCGCTTTTTTTTCTTATCAACAAGAGTACAGTGGGCTTTAGAGCTAGTGTTCGCATCTGCTTTCTTTCTTCTCATTATGTCGTTTATCATTTGTGCCCTCACTTTCTCTGGAACTTCATCACAAGGTAGTACTTTTTCACGTATTCCTGCCAGGTGTTTCTTCAGACGATGACGACCAGTTACCTCCTTTCCACAGTAATTGCACCTAACTCGCTTTTTCCCCCTTTCAACAAGTGTACAGTGATCGTCTACAACCACTGCCATTGACTTGAACTGGAATGTCCTGCTGCCAAACTTAATATTCCAGCCCGTGCATCAATATATGAGGTACATCACCGTAAAATTCACTCACAATCTGAAATAAAAATTGCAAGTACTGTAGCGGAAATTTGTACTCAAGAATTCGGAAAATCGCTGATGTAAAACAAATTGAGACCACCATAATCCAAAAAGGAAAAAAGGGTTAAGGATATAAATTGAGCATGCAATTTATTAAAAAAAAAAAGTTCAGCAATAAATTGTTCATATAATGAGCCTAACAGTGATTTACCATTACCATTACAGGCTATACCTAGTAAAAATGTAGTGCAGTGCATATAGACAAGATCTATGAGGGAATTGTGAGAAAAATGAAAGAAAAATTAACAAAATCCCACCACTATTTTTTGATCACAAAACCCCCCATTACTCAAAATCGAATTTAGCAAACAGTAATTAGTTTAAAAGGATGTTTTAACATACTACTACTCCATGAGAAAACAACCAAAAGAGAGTAAGTAATCTCTTACTTGACAGTAATTAACTGTGTGGATACCAAGGGAAAGTATGTTTCTGTAGCACCAACTTGATCACTGAAAAAAAGGAACAGAAGAAAAGGTGAAGTGGAGCAGTTCAGAGAGTCTCTTTGTCTTCGTGTACCCCGTTTTCATCCTCAAAACTTCCCCCACCACGTGTCATCATTACAGCAGCCCAGTACTGGTTCATGGCACCACATATCAAACGATTTACACCATTCTTAGATGAATAGAGGGTTATTGGTTCCACGTCATTAGTTAAAGCGTGACACCATGTTTGGTTACTCTTACTCATCCGATGCGTTGGATCCTGGTCAAATCTTTGGTTTGAGTTGAGATAAACTAAATATATTTGTTTTGAGTGGGTTTGATTCAAAAATATGTGAGTTAGTGGGTTGGTCCAATAAATCAGGGGAATTTTATTACCTGACTCAAACGGGTCCGTGTCAGAGGTTATGTCTGAGTCAGGGGTTGAGTCAGATCTAACTCAAAAGTGAAAACAAACGGTCTGACTGCTGACTCGGCGCGAGTCAGGGGTTGACTCGCAAACAAACAATGTGTGGGTCTCAAAAGTGTAAAGTGGAAAGCTTGTTTGGGGCGCAATTTCATAAATGTCTAAAGTGGGGAGCTTGTTTGGAAACCAGTCTAGAAGATATTTTTTGCCTTCTAGAAGTAGAAATAAACTAGTTTTGGTACACAATTTCATAATGACATCCAAACAAGATAGAAGTGTGAACTTTTAACCTTACTTTTTTGATGATTTGGATGGGTTTTTGTCATGTAATTTTAGTAACTCTCCACCATGCATGGTGTTACACGCCCATTTAATCGTTAAAATTTTCATGGGACATGACCGGCAATACTCTATGGCTCAGTGAATCAACTTCACCCACAAGTACCCAGCCTTGCATACTTGCATCAAAGTATGCATCTGCCTTCACTCATAAGGCATACACAACGAAAGTCTTCATCTTCTTTCTCTCTAACTCTTCATGCCCCCATAAGCATAAAAGGTTTGCCATGCATCAATTCCAATTGACATTCTCACACAAATCAGTAACATAAGATCACAAAGATATACTGTAACAAACCCATTTTATTGAAGTAAAGGAAGATTACAAAACTTGGCCATCACTTAGACCAAAACAGGCCATCACCCCCTTGGTGATGCCTTATTCTCTCAAACAATGAGACTAATTCTCTTTTATGTAGCCTACTGATTTTCTAATGTCTCTACACTATTTATACAATGGTTACAAGGGCCAAAAACCGGGCACAACACTTGCACACACAAGGAACATCCATGTGTCCCATAGGGTAGTTTCCTTAACCGCCAATCGGCTTTCCAACTGCCACCTTTTGTGTTGTCATGCAGATTGAATCGCACCTTTGGCATGCTTGTGATGCCAACAACCAACTTATAACCGCCACCTGAGCCATATTGCACAACTGTTGCGCTTTACTAAATTCTTCCTTGATCCAACGCTCAGCCATCTTGGCCCAGAGAAAAATTCTTGCTCCAATCTAATGCACGGAAAATCTTTTTGCTTCAATCATTCATGCCAACACCTTAATTTCAGTCTCGTTATCCATGCGTCATATGCTTCACTTAGCCAATTCGCTTGACAATAACAATTCCACTCTTGCATTGCTAGCTTGTTTGCACTGTTCAAGCTTTGGACCTGCCTTGAACTAATGCATCTACCTTCTTGCATCATCCTTGAGTTTGGGCCAACTCAATTCCATGGACATGCCTTAATGCCAACATCGCATGTTGCATCTTGTCAATTTGGATTTGCCTTGCCATTCCCTCAATGAAGCCTTATTGCGTCGTCCAATAAGCTTAATTACTTAGCCAAATGTATTTAAAGTGTAGCACTACCTTTGCGCGTCACCGGCAGCCTGTAAGGTCTAGCTATTTCAGCAACTTGACAATTTATGCAGTATCGCGCAATCATTGTCGGACACTGACTTGGCCTGCAACACTGTAACGCGCAATCATTATGCGTCACTTGTCTGGCCGGTCATAGACCTCCCCCACCTAATATGTTCAACGTCCTCGTTGAACGCAACCAATTATACTCGTTATACTAATCTCAATCTTCGCTACATGCACTTTCAGAACCCTTTCTGAAATTCAACAATCTTTGCTAGCTTTTGCAAAACGCCCTTAGCCAACTTCCATGCTTTAGCATCATCATCACTTAGCTTTACTTCCTTTCCATTGATCCTACTGACTTCTATTTTTTTGTTGCATTGTGCATACGTTCCAACTCTACTTCAAATCGTATATCAATACCCATATGCAACTTGGAAATTCTTCTTGCCAATTCCCTGAATTAGGCTTGAACTACGCATGAATCATTTGTTCCTAAGTACACAAAATTAATGATTCCTCCCAACTGATCACAATGATCACTGCCATAGTCTTTTGCCTCCACTTTCCGACTCTAGTTGTACCAGCAATATAACAGGACTTATACAAGACTTGGCCTCATTCTTCAATCATATGTGCCTACGCAAATCATGTCATGCCTCAAGGTATGAACTCTATGACCTCATACCACTCTTGGTATGCTAGACAAGACCTAAGTCCGGAGCTATAGTTTGCGTACCATTTTGCAAACTTAGTTGGTTGAGTTCTAAAATGGGTTAAGTATGTTTTCATACTCATGAACAAATATATTAAGAAATTAAGAAATGCAATCTTTACAACCCGTGGCTTAATGTTCTTGAATTGATTTCGGTATAAGTACTTTATACGATTACAAATCAATCTGATTTTGTTTCAATTGGTTCCTATATACTTCTATGAGATATATACAATTGAACAGCTTTATGAGTAACACAATTAGATTCATTTGATTATATTTCATGTTTGATTGATCATCATATTTGATCTAGAAGTGTTAGATGAATGTGGTTAAGACAAAAGTGTTCATATGGCTAACTTCGGTTAACTATTGTTGAGCCAACTCAATTCACACATTTAGGTACGGTTAACCATATCTAAATGAAGGTATATTTCATTTGTGTGTAACAATCTAAGACCATCTAATGGTGGAGAGATATTGCTTTTGTTTTAAGCGAAATTAGCTTGAATCTTAAATCAGGTTTTCATCTAACGGTGAATATTGAATGCTTTGTTACTAAGCTATTTTAGCTTGATTGAAAGCAAACACTAATTTGAAAGATTACATAAGGGAGAACTCTAGCAACTGGAAAACCTAATCCCGACACTTTCCTGTGTCCTAGTTGCGACTAGAGTCGATTCTCCTTCAACCTAGGTTTTTCCAAAACCATTATAGGTTTAACGACTTGAAGACTTCATTTGGGATTCGTGAAGCTAGACCCAACTATTTTATCTGTAGTTGTGTGTTCTGATCTTACTTGTTATATCGTATTGAGTACTATCTTCTCTAAGATTTGCTCGAGATTTATCTCCGATAGGTAGGATATAAAAAGTAATCGCAAAGCTCTTCATCTCATTCTTTGTGATTCCACGATAACTTCTTCTACTACCATATAGTTAAGTTATTGTGAGGTGATTGATATTTCTAGACTGTTCTTTGGGAATATAAGACCGGATTATCAATTGGTTCTTGTTCACCTTGATTTATCAAAAGACGGAACAAAACTTCATAGGTACTTCTGTGGGAGACAGATTTATCTATCAGAATAGACTTTTTTGTGGGAGATAAATTTGTTCATAAGTCTTCGACTTTGGGTCGTAGCAACTCTTAGTTGTGGGTGAGATCAGCTAAGGGAATCAAGTGCGTAGTGTCCTGCTGGGATTCAGAGGCGTAAGGAACGCGTACCTTAATCGGTGTGAGACTTGGTTATGGCTCAATTACATTTCAGTCTGAAGTTAACTTGTAGTAGGATAGTGTCTGTAGCGGCTTAATACAATGTGGTGTTCAAAACTAGACTAGGTTCCGGGGTTTTTCTGCATTTGTGGTTTCCTCGTTAACAAAACTTATGGTGTCTGTGTTATTTATTTTCGCATTATATTTTTATATATAATTGAAATATCACAGGTTGTGTGTAGTTCAATCAATTGGTAAATCCGACCTTGTTTGTTGGATAGAAATCGATTGACACTGACATTGGTTTTTGATACCGTCCAAGTTATTCTCATATCAATCAGTTCAGGGATTCCATCTTATTGATTTTCCGATTGATTTGAGAAAGAGATATAACTCTTGGATATATTTACTTAATTGAATCTGACTGTATAGTTGATTCTCTTGAAATTATATTGGAGTTAGTCCATTCGGATTGTCGAGCGAAATATTGGGTGTGGTTGTTACAACCCCGTTTTTCAAAGCCTTATTGTGTCATCAATAAGCTTCATTACTTAGCCAAATGTATTTACTGAGTGTGGCGCTACCTTTGCGCATCACTAGCCCTGTAGGATCTTCTATTTCAACAACTTGACAATATATGCAGATCGCGCAATCATTGTTGGACATTGACTTGGCACGCAACAGCATAACGCGCAATCATTATCGTCACTTGCCTATCCAGGTCATACATGGGAAGCATATGTAATTTTTAAATGTCTTGATTGAGCCAGGAATTTGGTGATTGCGTCAAGGGAGCTTTGGGTATGTGAAAAGTTCAAATTGGGCAGATGTGACAAAGTACTGAGATGCAAATAACAGCAAGTATACAAGGTTAAGAATGAAACTCAGTGATGATTCAAGGCAACAGAAGACAGCACATATGATGCAAAGCAATTATGTACAGGCGGGGTTTAAAAACGGTGAAATGAAGCTTTAAAGAACAAGTAGCGGCTACTGAGTTCCCGTGGCGGCGCAAAAACTTAGTAGGCTCCGGAAAAGATGTTTATATTTAGCCTACTTGTGATAACCGCAAGTGCACGGCGTCTATCGGAGACGTGGCAAGTACGGGTCGATCCCACAAGGACTTGTGGTGCTTAAGATGATCTATGGCTTACTTAACTGAATTCAGAGAATAGTAACACGATTATATGTTGTTGCCGATACGGCTGATTGAAGGTCAAAGCAATGAAGGCAAATGAAATACAAACAAAGAAGGGGTAAAATGGGTACTAGGGTTATCGTTTCCACCACTAATTCCTAATATGTGTTCAACTCGGTTGAGTTACTTATTCTGTGTGATTAGGGATAATGTGTCAATCTTATCACTAGCTCTATCACCCAAGGAGTTTCACCCGGGATAGCTCAATTTATCGACTAAGGTGCTAATTGAGTACTAGTTGTCTAACTAAGCACAACTAGTCAAGGGTTAGCACTAATAATTAAAGTATGAGCTGAAACACTCTCACTACAATGTTAGCCTAACTACAATGAATACAAGGCATGCATTGTGAGAGCAGAGTAATGAGGTGTTAGAATTGAGCATATCTGATACATTAAGCGCTCAATAACATTCAAGCAAGATTGAAATCATATCAGTGCATTAGGGTTTCACTGAAACCCTAGCAAACTAATTTAGAACATTAAAAACAACAAATAGCAGAAATTAAATCTACAATGGTGCTCTGGCTAGCCCAGGCATGAACCCTAAAACATCTTCTTCATCTTCTATTTATACATGAAAACATTCAAACCCTAATTCTCAAAACAACAATTAAAGTCATACCCTCTCGCCCATACCGCTTGAATCGTACTCCTCTCTTGTCTAATCGGTTCGCAACTCCATGCATGGTTGTTGAGAAACCCTAATTCTCCTTTGTCTTAACCCTAGCTTCTAGGATGAGAGAAGCTAATGGTTGAGAAAGGTAGAACTAAGGTGTGGGGAGGAAGTCGAGATGCGGCGTTGTAAGGTGAGGTGATGGAGGTGGTGATGAAGGCGCGGCTCCGCTCCGCCATGGGGAAGGGGGAGAAGGTGGAGAATGGGTTTTGCGAGTAGTGTCGGGGAAGAAAGAGAAGGAGAAGAAGATAAATGAGGTGTTTTGCTCGATGGGTATAGGGTTAGGGTAGTTTGGGTGTTGAGCGGGCACGGCAGGTTTGATGAAGAGGCCTCGGCGAGCGTTGGATGAAGCCGGTACGATCCGAGGCAGGTGAGGAAGACTTGGAGTGATCTGGTGTTGCACGGAGCAGCGAACTTCGATGCGACGGAGGCAGCGACCGTTAGATACAAGCGGGGGAAGATACGAACGGCTCGGGATGGACGGGCTCGGATCCGGGTCGCGAGGTCACGGGTCTAGCTCAAGCCCATGTCTTGTAGATGAGTTGCTACTTGTTGGGTTGCAATTGCGCGCGTGCGGGCTTTGGCTTTCTCGCTCCATAGACGCTCGACTCCAATTCTTCGCTCCTTGGCTCCTCGATTTCTCGAGCTTTATTTATTACCTAAAAACACAAAATTAATTAATACAAATATTTATTCTTGAAAACAAAGAAAACACAGAATGCGGGATAATATCGATTTCTAAGCGCAAAAGATGAGTAAAATGCCAATAAAAAGGTGTATAAATATGCACTATTTGGCACTCATCAAATACCCCAAAACCTCGAATTTTACTTGTCCTCAAGTGAAACAGAAATAAAGAAATCCTAACTATACCCTACGTCGCAGTCTCTCGAATGCATTTAGCGTATGCACTAAGCCTTTAAACCCCTAGGTGTCCCTAGTGGACGAGTTGTAGTCTCGTGAGGGTTTACCGGAGGTGTACCCACAAAACCTTCTCCAACTTCGAGAATGTAAAAGAGTCTCAAGCATCCAAGAAGCTATGAGTACATAGAGTTTCGCATGCTAGTAACATGAAGTTAGAACTACCAAAGAACGCATTCTCATCCTTAAGTGCGAGCGAGAAGTAACCATACCATATGAAAGAATTCGGATTCGATTGTGATCATAAGCCTCGACTTCGCCTCACCATTAGAGTTTTATGATAATTGCACTCAAAAAGATCGCTTTTAGTCTCTCATGTGTGCAGGCGGGAATAAAGAGAGAAATCCGCACACGTTGTAGGTAAGAAGGATAACCTTAGAAATAAAATCTGGAGACTCCACAGAGGTGTGGACAAAAGGAATCTTTTTCTGATGATCTCTAAGGAAGGAAATCAACCATTAGCAAGGGTGGGAGTACTCACTTACCTTTTCACCCGATCGGCAATTAACATTACTCTCTCAGCATTCATAGAAACGTCTTCAATCTTCGGTCTTCGGTCTTCAAATGTTGATGATGAACTTCTGAACTTCACAAAAACTTGACTAAAACAAATTTTTTTTTTTTTTTTTAATAACTTGGTGGTAACTAGACACATAAAATAAACTACAATTTTTTTTTTTTTTTTATTTATTTTTTTTTTTGTGTTAACTTAGTACATGAAATGGAAATAACAATAAAACTCAATTTTTCACAAACTTCATTAATTCTCATCTTCTTTTCTTTTCTTTCCTTTGTTGCACGTAAACCTTGGACTATATCAACTTTTCTTCAAATATTCGATGATGCTCCGCTTGCCGACGATGATGTGTTTCTATGAATCTGTTGATTGAGAGGGAGAGAGTGATGCTAACGCAAATCGGTATTTAGAAGTAGTTTTCATCTTTAGACGTCACCCTCATGATTGACGGAATTAGCACTCAAGAGATCAAAAATAGTCTTTGAAAGTGGTGCGAAGTTGGGTAGCTCACCATTCCTACCCGGAATTGACGTACGGTGACACACACTCTAAAAGCTTTTCTAGAAAGTCACAAAGAGTGAAGGTCGGTACCTCGCTTGATGTAAAATGGGTAGTCTCCACTATGGTTGATCACAATTCTACTACCGAATATCTAAATGACACCTAATTCGCCCTCCGGGGTATGGTTAAATCCAACTTTAACGCTCTAATCAACTAAGAAACCCGATTGCGTTCTCCAGTACTTCCAAGTTCTGTTATTTCGGTCAGAATCTCTATGTAAACATAGCTAGAAGCATGCTAGTGACTCTAAAATCTCTAAAAGTTGGAGGTTTTTATGCAAATTTTTGAGTTTTTCGATTTTTTTTTTTTTTTTTTTTTTTTTTGTAAAAGATGTAAAATAAAAAGACTAAAAACTCTATATGCAAATCACACCCCCAAACCTAAATCAAACATTGTCCTCAATGTGTCGACGGATACAAAGAATTTAAATGATCACGTACCAAGAGAACTATGTTGAGAGGGGAAAAGGGAAGAGATTAGGATGCAAGAGGGTGTTGCTAAACCATAGAAAGATGAATACTTTGAAAGCAAACCATCACGAGCGCAAGACAAAAAGGTTGGTTAGCACACATCAAAAATATGAAAAAGAAAAATAAAAGGGAAAGAGAATGGATTTTTAGTCCATATGTATGTACAAAAGTGAACTAGGTCAGTCCACATAGATGGGGTCTTCCAAGTCAACGGTCTCAACTTAAGTGGAAGATGCTCGAGAAATGGTTTCAATCTCGACCATTGAATTTGAAAATGTTCTTGTTTCTTTGGGTTTTCAACTTCTACGGCTCCATGGGGAAAGGCAGTACGTACCAAGAATGGTCCCGACCATCGAGAACGTAGCTTTCGGGAAACAAATGCAATCTAGTGTTGTACAATAAAACTTTCGACACGGGGTGAAAGATTTGCGAGAATGCGCTTGTCGTGGAAACACTTTCATCCTATGTTTTGCGTTTTGGCACTATCATAAGCATCGTTTCTCAATTCTTCTAACTCATTGAGTTGAAGTTTTCTATGGTACCAGCTTTATCAAGATCAAAATTCAGCTTTTTCACGGCCCGGTATGCACGGTGTTCTAACTCAACAAGTAAATGACATGCTTTACCGTACACTAGTACACAGGAGACATCCCGATGGGAGTCTTGTAGGCAGTTCTATAGGCCCATAAAGCATCGTTTAGCGCAAAGACCAATCTTTCCTAGAAGGATTGACGGTCTTCTCAAGAATATGCTTAATTTCCCTATTAGAAACTTCTACTTGGCCACTGGTTTGAGGATGGTAAGGTGTTGCAACCTTGTGAGTGATTCAATACTTGCGCACTAGTGATTCAAAGGGTCTATTGCAAAAATGACTACCTCCATCATCGATTATTGCCCTAGGGGTTCCAAAACGGGAGAAAATGTTCTCCTTAAGAAAAGAAAGAACAACTTTATGGTCGTTGGTTTTGGATGCAATGGCCTCTACCCACTTAGAGACATAATCGACAAAGAACAAGAATGTATAACTTACCTTGAGTTAGGAAATGGTCCCATGAAATCAATACCCCAAACATCAAACATCTCAACAATCAAAATAGGTTGTAAGGGCATCATGTTTCTCCTAGAGATACTTCCTAATTTCGGCATCGGTCACAAGCAACACAAAAAGCATGGCAATCCTTAAAAAGTGTTGGCCAATAGAAACCGCTTTGCAAGATCTTTGCAGCAGTTTTCTTGGCACTAAAGTGGCCTCCACATGCATGGTCATGACGAAAGAAATGACGTCCCTTTGTTCAGAATTGGGGACACATCTCCTAATGATTTGGTCTTGGCAGTACTTAAACAAATATGGGTCGTCCCAAAGGAAATGTTTAACTTGACCAAGAACTTAGAACGGTCTTGTTTAGACCAATGCAAGGGCATTCTACCCGTAGCAAGGTAGTTCACAATATCATCAAACCAAGGCATCTCGGACACAAGCATCAATTGCTCATCGGGGAATGATTCCCTAATTAGCACGGACTCATCACAGATTCAACATTCAACCTAGACAAGTGATCGGCAACAACATTCTCTGACCCTTTCTTATATTGAATTTCGAGGTTAAACTTTTGTAGCAAGAGTATCCATCGAATTAGACGAGCCTTAGCATCTTTCTTAGACAGAAGATATCTCAATGCAGCATGATCAGAATAAATGATGACCTTAGACCCTATCAAATAAGATCTAAACTTGTCTAATGCAAACACAACAGCTAGCAACTCCTTCTCAGTAGTGGAATAATTCAATTGAGCATCGTTAAGTGTTTTACTAGCATAGTAGATCACATAAGGGAGTTTGTCTACTCTTTGGCCCAAAACAGCTCCTACAGCATAGTCAGACGCATCACACATAATCTCAAATGGTAATGACCAATCAGGTGGTCTGACTATAGGGGCAGATGTAAGGAGAGCCTTGATTTGCTCCATGCTTCCTTACAAGCATCATCAAAGACAAATGCAACATCTTTTGCAAGAAGATTGCACAAAGGTCGTGAAATTTTACTAAAGTCTTTGATGAATCGGTAAAACCCGCATGGCCTAGAAATGATACGATGTCCCTCACGGGAATGAGGTTGAGGCAAGTGTTGAATGAGATCTACCTTGGCTTTATCTACTTCTATGCCTTTTTCCGAGATAATATGCCCTAGAACAATGCCTGAGTTAACCATGAAATGACATTTTTCCCAATTCAAGACCAAACTCTTCTCCTTACACCTAATCAGCACAAAAGTGAGGTGATGCAAACACTCATAAAATGAAGACCCAAACACAGAAAAATCATCCATAAAAATCTCAAGAAACTTATCTACCATGTCGGAAAATATGCTCATCATGCAACGCGTTGAAAAGTAGCGGGTGCATTGCACATGCCCAAAAGGCATATGACGATAAGCAAATGTTCCATAAGGACATGTAAACGTGGTCTTTTGTTGGTCTTGGTGCTATGTGAATTTGGTTGTAGCGAATAGCCATCTAAGAAGCAATAGTGACTATGTTTTGCTAACCGTTCTAACATTTGGTCGATGAAGGGAAGGGAAAGTGGTCTTTCTTGGTTACTGTGTTCAGTTTTCTATAATCAATACAAACTCGCCACCCTGTGGTCACACGGGTGGGGACAAGTTCATTCATTTCATTTTGAACTACAGTGGTGCCAGACTTCTTGGGTACTACCTAAATGGGACTGACCCACTGGCTATCAGGGACGGGGTAAATGATACCGCATCAAGCAATTTCAGAATCTCACCCTTGACAACATCTCTCATGTTGGGGTTAAGTCTCCTTTGCATTTCCCTAGATGGTTTAGTGTTTTCCTCAAGGTTTATGTGATGCATGCAAATTGTGGTACTTATACCCTTAAGATCGGAGATGGTCCAACCTAAGGCTCCTTTATGCTCTTGAAGTACTTCTAAGAGTCTACTTTCTGTTCGATGTCTAAACATGATGCAATAATCACAGTAAAGTGTCGGAAGGACCTAAGAAAGCATACTTCAAGGTATCGGGTAATGGTTTCAAATCAAGCTTAGGTGGTGTATCAAGAGGTGGGGCGGATGTGGTATCGAGAGAGTGGAAGGGGTTCCACTTTGCATTCGCCATTTAGCAATATCCATGGGTGGCACTGAGACTCTAGCAAAGAGTGGACTTCACCAATGTACTCGGACTCAAAGAGATCTAAGTCAAAGTTATCTAAACATGCTTGCACACGGGGGTCCACCGACAAAATGTCGGGCAATGAGTCTTGAATCGACTCTCAATCATGTTAACCTCGTGCAATTCATCATCATCACACTCTATGGGTTGTTGGTTCACACGAAAGACATTGATTCTACAAGTCATGTTGCCAAAAGACAAATTCAATATCCCGCTACGACAATTTATGATAGCGTTTGACGTTGCCAAGAAGGGACGTCCTAAGATAACTTGGGAATATGATTTTGTGGATTATGCACGAGTTGTGTATCTAACACAATGAAGTCCACATGGAAATAAAATTTATCAACCTTGATTAGCACATCTTCAACGATTCCCCGAGAGACTTTCACGAGATACGTCCGCTAATTGTAGCGTGACGTGGGTGGGGTTGCAATTCCCAAGACCTAACCGCACATACGAGAATATGGCGGTAGATTCACACTAGCTCCTAAGTCCAATAAAGCTTTTCGATTGTATGCTCACCTATAGTACAAGAGATAGTTGGGCTACCGGGTCTTTGAACTTAGGTGGGGTTTTGTTTTGAATAATTGAACTTACTTGCTCGGTGAGAAAGGCATGCTTATGCATGAAGCTTTCGCTTTTGTGTGCACAGTCCTTCAAAAACTTAGCATAGGCGGTATTTGCACGATTGCTTCGAGAAATGGAATGTTTATGTTAACTCTTTTGAACAATTCCAATATCTCGTTGTATAGGGTACCCCATACGTTGCACCAACCGTTGTGGAAATGGAGCAACGGGAACATGACTGGGCACAGGAACATCTATATTAGTAGGACTCTTGGTTTTCTCAATGGGCTCAGGATTCTTCTCTACAAGAGATGTTTCCGGTGGTGTTGTGTGTACTTGGGAGTCCGATGTAGACTCGCTTGATGGTGGTACACCTACATGGTTCTCAACAATTCTACCACTACGGAGAGTGGTGACGGCATTGCTTGACTATGTGAAGTTTCATTGCGGGTAGAGGAGCCTCGCTCAAACACGATCTTTGGATTTTGTTGGGGTTGACTAGGGAATTTTCCTTTCTCTCTCTCATTCAATGCATCACAGATTTGCCCTATCTTAAGATCTAGGTTTGTGAGACGTTGGTCGGTAGTTTTCTCAAGTTTTGAAAGACCTTGGGTTAGCAGAACGACACGTCTTCCAAGCTAGTCTTTTTCTCTCCAGTGCGAGGGTGTGGTGGTACTTGGGGGTTTCTAGGATATGAGTATCCTTGGTTGTTATTTGTTGGTCCCCTTGTACAGTCCCTTGGACCATGAGAAGTTAGGTGGTGGTTCCTCCACCCCGGGTTGTAGGTTTGAGAATAAGGGTTGTTCTCTTGCCTCCGGTATAATGCATTGGCTTGCTCGGCTTTGGACTCTTGAAATGCATGCAAGTACGGACGATTGTCCACTAAGTGGTCGAACTATGGCATGCGACACAAGTGGCCATATCAATTTGGTCACGGAGAGTAGGGGCATTAGATTTTACATTCTTTTCCAACTCAAGCACTTCATTCTAAGGGCCAAAGATGCCATTTTTGCATTTCCCTCAAAGTCGGACTCGATTCTATGAGCATTTTGTGCAGGGGGTAGTCCTTCCGGTTCACGGATGGACTCCCCTTTGTTGAGTCTTTCAAATGACCCGATTAAGAAAGTCAAGCGTCATCAAGATACTCTTGTCAATAAATGCACCATTGCACATTGACTAGAGGCGTAGTACGGGTTCTAACATCTAGAACCTCATACAAGATTTGGACGAGTCTCCATTTTTCAAAACCATGGTGGGGACATTGGAGTAATAATTCATTGAATCTCTCCAAGTATTTTGCTAGAGTTTCGTCTTCTAATTGCACAAAACCATTTAGACTTTGGCGAATTGTCGTCGTCTTATGGTTTGGGAAAAACTTTGAAAAACTCTTTTGTGAGGTCATCCCGGGTTCTAATGGATTGTGGTTGTAGAGCATGTAGCCAAGACTTGGCTTTGTCTTTCGAGAGAAAAAGGAAACAATCTCAATTTGAGGGACTCCTCGGCATTTGGTTAAAACGCGAGTCCCACAAATATCCTCAAAGTCTCTCACGTGATGGTAGGGGTTCTCGGATTGACCCCTCTAAACACGGGTAGCATGTGAACGGTACTTGCTTTGACCAAACCGACAAGCATCGGCGGGGGAATGATGCAAGAGGGCTGGCTTGCCTAGTTGGGTACATGTAGTCCTTGAGACTACGGGGTGGGTTTGGTTCATCACCCATGGTCTCTTTTCGAGATAGGTGCAGGCTTGGGTTTTCGGTTGAAGAACGGGTATGCTTACGATTTCGTCCGGCGGATTCTAACTAGTCGATTTGTTTGGTCTCTAAAAGACACAATCATAGCCTAGCTAGCGCCTCTAGCATGTTAACATACAAACAATTTCAACACGGAAAAGCAAAACTCAAAAATGACCCACTAACACAAGACTTAAGCCTCAAAAGATGGCTTCTTGATGTTATAAAGCCCGGCGAGTGTGGGTTCTAGCCCAGATGATTTGGGTTCGAGATGGTTGCACAGCCCGGTGGTTGAAATTGTGTAGCCCAGTTGTTTGCAAAGCCTAGTGGGTGTGGGCTTAGATTTTGTGCACAGCCCAATAGGTTGGTGATGTGGGTGAAGGTTGGCAGGGTTACAAAAAGCGAGGCCTAGTTTTGGTTTTGAACTCGAATGTAGTTCTAGCTTGATTGATTTGGCACGGGGTTCATTGGTGCTAGGCTATGTTCAGCCTAGTTTGTTGCCTGAATCAGTGTAATCTTGTGCTATCAATACAAAGACTTTGCTGGTCACAGTTTGAGGTTAGTTAAAACTTCAGCACAATTTATGTGCTCATACAACACACAAAGATGACCTAAGTTGGCGATTCTCACGAGACTAAGCACACAGAGAAGTGCTTATTGTTGGAGAGGCAAAGCAAACTCATTGAACAAGAGACACAAGGCCACGACTTAGGTTGTGCCAGTTACTGACCAGCCACTTGAATCAAAGAGTTAAAAATTGTGTGGTGCACCTTTGGGTTGAGGTTGTGCTCACTCAATGGTGAAGCATGTGCGAGGGTAGTGTGTTTGAAAACAGTCTAAATGCTAACTCTACTTCGCTACTCAACATTCAATCACAAACCACAAGATCACAAAGAGATTGTAGCAAATGATGCTATCACGAGATAATGTCAACTGGTCGATTGACCTCGATTGTTAGAGATCAAATACGGGGAATGCCGAGATATCAAGCAGTTATAAAAATTCACAAGCATGCACGAGTTAATCATTTACTGATTATAGTTGCCACAGATGTTGCATAGATATTCAAAATATCATATGTTCACAGATGCAACTTGGTTACCGATTGCGGCTCGGTCTCTCTATTGCGAGTGGACTGGAGCCGAGCACAAGGCAGTGGCGAGATAAGCACGAGATTCAAGTGTGAGCAATGCTTGGGATAATAGCTAAGTTATCATGCGAAAAGAACCCGGAGTCCGATGATCGAGCACGCAGTGTAAGGCTTGCAATCATCCAAGGCAATACTGAGGTTTGCAAAATGGGTTATGCTCGGAGTGCGGGGCAGGCGGAAGTCAGCCCGGCTCGGTTGAGTTTGTGGCATCAACTCATTCGGATACTGTGATCGAGTTGATGTCAAACTCGAGCTCGAGAATTATCCGGTTTATGGTTCAAACTGTCTCAAGCCATCGGCTACATGGGCTGTTTATGCACCACAAAATACGAGCTTACAAATGCTCGGATGCACGGGATTGGCTAATGGTTGTGAGTCAAAGGGCTAGCAAGGAATTACTGACTCATGCACAGTTGGCTAGGTCGGATGGTTTTGCGAGTCGGCTCGGGGTTGATAACAATCTTGGCAGATGAGAACTAACACAAAATCTCATGTAAGGTTTCGACTAACTAGCATGCACAAGAGTAGAGGTGTGTGGCATCAACTCACTCGAGTTGATGTCACTTGAGCTTTCGACCAACTAGGCTATCCAAGTTATAGCTTACAGCTTGCATCTTGAGGGCTTGCAAGGTAGCGAGATGGCTCAACAGATACGTAGGTTCAAGTCAGCTGCGGCTACGAGGGCTTGCGGCTAAGTGAGATGCACAAGAATATGCTCGGGCAATACAAGGTTCAAGCACAAGGTGAACAAATCAGCATATCATATTCTTCATTCATTCATTCAAGGTTAGAAATACATTACCACAAAGTGCGACTGGGTTTAGGCAATTCCACCGATTCTGCTCCTTGGGTTATCTTCCTTGGGTTTGCTTGACTTCTCAAGTACAGTATCTCAAAAAGGAGTTTTAGTTTCCAAGCTTGAATAGTTAAAGCAAGAAATTTCAAGTGCTACTAAAATTTCAAAATAAAGATTTTTGCAAAGCAACGGATGAGTAAGCTCAATGTACGGATGTGACAAAGAAATCTTTGAGATGCAAATAACAAAGCAAGTATACAAGGTTAAGAATGAAACTCGGTGATGATTCAAGGCAATGAGAAGACAACACATATGATGCAAAGCAATTATATGCAGGCGGGGGTTTAAAACAGTAAAATGAAGCTTTAAAGAACAAGTAGCAGCTACCAGGTCCCCGGCAGCGGCGCCAAAAACTTGGTAGGCCTGGAAAAGATGTTTATGTTTAGCCTACTTGTGATAACCGCAAGTGCACGGCGTCTATCGGAGACGTGGCAAATACGGGTCGATCCCATAAGGACTTGTGGTGCTTAAGATGATCTATGGCTTACTTAAATGAATTGAGAATAGTAACACGATTATATGTTGTTGCCGATCTACGGTGATTGAAGGTCAAAGCAATGAATGCAAATGAAATACAAACGAGAAGGTAAAATGAGTACTAGGGTTATCAGTTTCCACCACTAATTCCTAATATGTGTTCAACTCGGTTGAGTTACTTATTCTGTGTGATTAGGGATAATGTGTCAATCTTATCACTAGCTCTATCACCTAAGGAGTTTCACCGGGATAGCTCAATTTATCGCCTAAGGGTGCTAATTCGGAGTACTAGTTGTCTAACTAAGCACAACTAGTCAAGGGTTAGCACTAATAATTAAAGTATGGTGAAACACTCTCACTACAATGTTAGCCTAACTACAATGAATACAAGGCATGCATTGTGAGAGCGGAAGTAATGAGGTGTTAGAATTGAGCATATACGATACATTAGCGCTCAAGAACATTCAAGCAAGATTGAAATCATATCGAGTGTATTAGGGTTTCACTTTGAAACCTAGCAAACTAATTTAGAACATTAAAAACAACAAATAGCGAGAAATTAAATCTACAATGGTGCTCAGCTAGCCCCAGCATGAACCCTAAAACATCTTCTTCATCTTCTATTTATACATGAAAACATTCAAACCCTAATTCTCAAAACAACAATTAAAGTCATACCCTCTCGCCCATCTTGCTTGAATCGTACTCTCTCTTGTCTAATCGGTTTGCAAATCCATGCATGGTTGTTGAGAAACCCTAATTCTCATTGTCTTAACCCTAGCTTCTAGGATGAGAGAAGCTAATGGTTGAGAAAGGTAGAACTAAGGTGTGGGGAGGAAGTCGAGATGCGGGCGTTGTCGGGTGAGGTGATGGAGGTGGTGATGAAGAAGGCAGACTCTCCTTCCTGCCATGGGGAAGGGAGGAGAAGGTGGAGAATGGGTTTTGCAGAGTAGTGTCGGGGGAAGAAAGAAAGAGAAGAAGAGAAATGAGGTGTTTTGCTCGATGGGTATAGGGTTAGGGTAGTTTGGGTGTTGAGCGGGCACGGCAGGTTTGATGAAGAGGCCTCGACGAGCGTTAGATGAAGGCGGTACGATCTGAGCAGTGCGAGGAAGACTTGGAGTGATACGGTATTGCACGGAGCAGCGAACCGATGCAAGTGGAGGCAGCGACCGTTAGATGCAAGCAGGGGAAAATCAACGGCTCGGGATGGACGGGCTCGGATCAGGGTCGCGGGTCACGGGTCTAGCTCAAGCCCATGTCTTGTAGATGAGTTGCTACTTGTTGGGTTGCAAACCATTGCGCGTGCTTGAGCTTTGGCTTACTGCTCCATAGACGCTCGACTCCAATTCTTCGCTCCTTGGCTCCTCGAGTTTCTCCGAGCTTTATTTATTACCTAAAACACAAAATTAATTAATACAAATATTTATTCTTGAAAACAAAGAAAACACATAATCTGGGATAATATCTGATTTCTAAGCGCAAAAGATGAGTAAAATGCCAATAAAAAGGTGTATAAATATGCACTATTTGGCACTCATCAACGCGTACCTTAATCGGTGTGAGACTTGGTTAGGGCTCAATTACATTTCAGTCTGAAGTTAACTTGTAGTAGGATAGTGTCTGTAGCAGCTTAATACAATGTGGTGTTCAAAACTAGACTAGGTCCCGGGGTTTTTCTGCATTTGTGGTTTCCTCGTTAACAAAACTTATGGTGTCTGTGTTATTTATTTTCGCATTATATTTTTATATATAATTGAAATATCACAGGTTGTGTGTAGTTCAATCAATTGGTAAATCCGACCTTGTTTGTTGGATTGAAATCGATTGACACTGACATTGGTTTTTGATACCGTCCAAGTTATTCTCATATCAATCAGTTCAGGGATTCCATCCTATTGATTTTCCGATTGATTTGAGAAAGAGATATAACTCTTGGATATATTTACTTAATTGAATCTGACTGTATAGTTGATTCTCTTGAAATTATATTGGAGTTATTCCATTCAGATTGTCGAACGAAATATTGGGTGTGGTTGTTACAACCCCATTTTTTCAAAGCCTTATTGTGTCATCCAATAAGCTTCATTACTTAGCCAAATGTATTTACAGTGTAGCGCTACCTTTGCGCATCACTAGCCCTGTAGGATCTTTCTATTTCAACAACTTGACAATATATGCAGTATCGCGCAATCATTGTTGGACATTGACTTGGCCTGCAACACTGTAACGCGCAATCATTATGCGTCACTTGCCTATCCGGTCATACATGGGAAGCATATGTAATTTTTAAATGTCTTGATTGAGCCAGGAATTTGGTGATTGCGTCAAGGGAGCTTTGGGTATGTGAAAAGTTCAAATTGGTGGTATATATTCAGAGAGGAGGCACAAGGGGCCTTGCTGAAGTTGATATAAGCTTTAGGAAAAACTGGAATGCAGTGTACATAACATATTAAAATTAACAGTATAGGAGTCCCTAAAACATGTCTAATGAATAAGAAGAAATATAAAATAAAGTCGGAGAAAATATATCATAAAATTTGAACAAATCAATTTCAATGAATGTGTAAGTTAGTTTACAAGCATTTGATTCTTTTTTTGAGCTTGGGCAAGCGGGCCTGTTATCTCACCTTCTTCAGTTTTCGGCTTTTTTGAGGAGAGTCTTCGGCCATATTGCGTTTCTTGCTCCTGAGCTTTGGGGAAGCTTTTTCTTTGGTGACTTTTGACTTAATAGGATCGCTACTTGGAAGTTGTTTCTTCTTCTTTTCGGGTTATCAGAAGTTGCTAGTCCTTTGTCTTTTGGCTTGGCTGTAAGAGTGCTACTTGGAAGTTGTTTCTTCTTCTTTTTTTCTGTGTGTCGGCACTCATTTTGCCAGTAAGAGCATGCAAAGATATCTCCATATCAGACTCAATCAAGGAATCTGCATTTTCAGTAGTTGGTAATTGTTGTGTGGGTTTGGCAGATTCTTCTTCAGTGATCACCATGAATAATTGTTGTGGTTTGCCTTTATGACCTGGTGTATACTTGTCATCACAATTATAACATAGGCGTTGAGCTCTTCTCCGATCTTGTTGTTCTCTTGATAAGCGCCTAATGGGTGGAGTAACATACAAATATTTATTGGGTTGGTGGGGTATTGGAGGTGAAGGAGTAAATATAGTTGGAGTAGGTAAAGAGGGTGTAATAGTTGTTTGATGTGGAGT
This sequence comes from Papaver armeniacum, assembly GCA_023531295.1. Lineage (NCBI taxonomy): Eukaryota > Viridiplantae > Streptophyta > Magnoliopsida > Ranunculales > Papaveraceae > Papaver > Papaver armeniacum. The sequence continues at coordinate 22,290 of JAJJWW010010362.1, forward strand.
GGGTGAGAACTTGTTGAAATAAGTGGTGGTGGTGGGTTGTTCATAAGCCGCCGGCTTTGGCTGTTATGGTGTTGAAAAGAAAGAGCACTTTCTTGTAAGTGGGCTAGGTAAAAATCACGAAAGAGAATTGTAGGTTTATGCATTTCCACATAATTGTAAATAACTTCCTTCAACCCGCTCACAACCCGCTCATGAAGCTCATCACAAAGTAATCTTCCTTAAGGTTTGGATTGTTTAGAAACATTAGAGATTTAAGTGATTCAAACTTCTCAAAATATTCATCCACAAAAATTTAATTGCGATAGCTTATTAAAACGTCCCATAAAATTTTCATTTGCTAAATCCTCATATCTTTTATGAGATGGAAGTAGAAAAAAAATGGGTAGGAGACCAAGAGATAATATTTTTACGATATCAAAAATCTAAAGTCTTTTTCATCAAGGAATTATTGATTTTGGTCTTGAAACCATGAGTTATCCTTACCCTACAAGTGAATAGCAGCAAACTCTGTTGTTCTGACACAAATTTGAGTTGAAAAAATATCCCACTCTTACGAATCCAACCCCTAGGATTATCTCCACTAAATTTTGGAAAATCAATTTTGGGTGTTTTGAGGTAATGATCTTGGTTGGTACATGTTTGAAAGGTATTTTGAGATTGAAATAACTTGTCGAAAGAAGGTGGTGTTAGTGTTTCAAGAGGGGTTGTATATGAAATAGATTTGGATAAGTGATTCAAAAGATTATTAAATTGAAGATTAGATTCTTGTGATAAGGCGTGATAAGGCAATCAATGTGTTTAAGGCTTCCTGTTGCACTTTTACCTGTTCAATATGATATGTAGATCTATGAGCTTGTGCATCATCGTTGTCAGTTTTGTGGTTTTAGCATCTATATATTTTATAGTTAGACCTCCGGTCATTGTTGAGAAGTGAATAATCCATTGGATGATACCAAATGTCGAGTACGAGCTTTATCTTGACAAGACAATGAATAAAAATGGAGTAACATGGAAGGAAACGAAGATCTTGGTAACCTCCACGCTCAAAGAGCGCAACCTCAACTTTGTTTTCTCATTCGATACCCTTACTGCTCATTACATCTTTCTCTTAAATAATAAAAAAAAAAACTAACTGGCTAACCTAAGCTATCACAGCCCTAAACGTGTGGATAAGACCCACACTAATGATTAACATTAAAAGCAACTTAAAAAAACAAGTTTAACGTCTAATCCTAATGATTGAAAACGAAAGACACACACAGAGTTTCTATGGGAAGCCAAGCATGGGACATGACACCCTTAATGGCAATATTACCCTTTCTAACTAAGTTAGTTAATGATTAGTTGAATCATTAAGTTAAACTAATTAATGGTCCGTGTAAGAAATTCAAAAAAAAAAACGAATAAAAAAAATCGATTAATATTTCGATTTAACTTTTTCGTTTTTTTACTTTCTTATACAATGAGAAAATTCAAAAAAATAATTAAAAATTAAGAATTAAAAAATTAATGAAAATAGAAATAATAAAACTAAATTAAAGAAATATTCAATATTATTATCAAGCAATTATTTTCTAAATAAAATACTCAATTTTTAATTTTCAATATAAATATAATAATAATAATTTAAATAAATATAGGGACAATTTAGTCATTTGCTCTTACTAGGACATCCTATATCCCTAAACAATGGCTGGCTTAATAACTTAATAGTCCTACAAAAAAATAACGGTGCCAAAAAAAAAAAAATCGTTCCTAGATAAATAAATAAAATAATTTCTTCAGATCAAGTTTTCTCCTTTCTTTCATTGCTAACACAGTTTATAAGAGAATATGAATGCTTTCTACCTTAAAAATGTTAACCATATCATCAAATATCCAATATGCTAGACTATTTTTGCAGCAGTGGGCGGCCGACTGATAGAGATTTCGAAAAAATTTGACTAGAAACAATTTTAAGAAAACTTAAATATCATCTAATTTTCCATATTTATATTTATGTATTTTAGTTCAATATAATATAATTACAAAAGTAAGATCGAATACAAGTTATGCAGATCTTACGACTCTACGAAGTCTAGACTCAAAAGATGAGCATGATATGTGAAGATTCAACAATGGCACTCCAAAACAAATGGTGCTTTTTTAACAAAAAAATCATTCCAAAAAAGTAGGTAAGTAACTGAATCACAAAAATTATACCAAGCAAGAAAAATATAATAATAAGAGAGAGAGAGAGATTTACCTTGAGACATTATATTGTTGCATTTAATAGTTGTCTCAATCGTTCTTCTTCTGTACGCCTAAGAGCAAGGCCCTGAGATGCACTAATTTTTGTAATTCACTCAAAACTGAACATGGGATGAAAAGCAAGGTCTCTCAGTTTTCTTGTCTGGGATAATGTCACAAAGGTCAAACCGAGACTCCCTCTCGGTCATATATCCACCACAGCCTGGTCAAGTGTTAATCCATGACTTTTGTGAACCGTCATGGCCCAACACAAAATGAGTGGTAATTGTTGGAAATTCACTCTCGAAGTTGATATCCATCTTGTTGTTTTGGGTGTTATTGGAATCACATTTGAAATTTTGGACTGGTATACTTGTTGAAGTCCACCATAACAGAAACTGACATATATCAGTAGGCGAATTCTCTCCAATTTTATATACAATATCCAGGATGATTCCCTTTGAGCCATTAACCAAACTATTAGAGCATTGCTCGGTTAAACCCACCAAGCATTGGTATGTCAATATTGGTTGTCATATTTAGTTCCAAAACTCGAGTTGCTTAATATGTAAACTACAGTCAACTTCGATAGGTTAGTCTAAAAATGATAGAAGTATTGTGCTCCAGTTACTCACAAATATCTCGAAGATGGATTGAAGACAACAAAAACATTATCCTTTAGCTTGAGGTTAGTAACTACGACTTGACTTGTTCCATTTCTATCTTGTGTCTTTCAAATATTTTAAATTGAAAACATAACATGCGAAGCTATATTATTATGATCAAAGTATTAAGGAATACAATACGAGGTTTATTGCTTAACCATTAAAATTTGTAGATAAGACATCGACATAATTGTTTGAATGCTATTGTGATTATGTATGGGTATAAGGTGAAGATTTCATCCTAGGAAACAATGTTTTACATTTGTTTTAAGGAAGTAAATTCATGAACTTGTTTTGTGAATCGAAAAGGAAATCGCCAGGCATTATTGGTATTGTTATTCATTGCATATCTTTTGAACTACCAATATGTGTGATTAGTATAACCGCTCATGACTTGTTTATGTTCTTGGTAAAACTCTTCACAAAGGCCTGAATTTTGTATTGGTATGACTTTTATTAGTGAAACCGATCTTAAGTAATCACATAAGATGGTATGATCGATTTTGTGATTTTGTGTATAACCGACTCTGGGTAAAGGGGAACCCATCCTAGTAAGAGGTGTAACATATCACAAAGGGGAATCGATCCTTGTATGAGGTGCAACAAGTTTTTAGTAGAAAGGGGAACCGATCCTATGGACATGTGCAACACGTTTTTAGGCAAAGGGGAACCGATCCTATGGACATGTGCATCAAGTACAAGTTAGATACCATATATATGTGGGGAATCGATCCTAGTACCTAGTCAACCGAATTTTTGGAAAGCTAGTGTGACTATGCACAATACTCACATGGAGGTAGAACCGAAACTTGTTTTGATAGAACTGTGAAACCCGTGATTTGTGATTGAGTGTTCTTAATCAATCACATAGTTCTTGAAAGTCAGATGAACCAATTCTAAACTTGTTCAAGGTTCCTGAAAGTCAGATGATTTGTGATTGAGTGTGGAAAATCGGTTTCAAGGTTGTAAGTATGATAGAGGACTAACAAAGTAAGGATGTCGACATACTTTGAACATCTGCAGTAACGCTAATCTTTAATTGTTCAAAGATATTCCTTAATAGCTAAGGGAAGAAAATCTCGGATCGAATTAAAATAAATTAAGAATATTTTATTTAAGGTTTTTAATTTTATTTTAGTAAAATGAAAATTAATAATATGCACTTACTAGTTGGAAATTTTCCAAGAGATTTTCGATCATTATTTGGACAAAGCATTTCCAGGAATTATGGAAACCGAATCTGGAATATATTGCATATCTTGAGAATATTTTCGATTTTGGAAATTCCTTGGCGTCCAAACTTCCTTGGTCTATAAATATGAAAGTTTGCATTTCAAGAAAATTAATCCTAGTACAACCAAACTATCTCGTTTGTGTTGCTACTGATGAAGCCGCTTATTCGGAGAGGAGAGTAACCTAATTAGGCGAAATCTATTACGGCCGCTCGGTTTAAAGTCTTCTTTGGGATTGAGAAGCTCTATTAGTACCGTTGGTGGGAATTAGATGATTGCATTGTTATTTTAGTTTCGATTATTGATTTGATTGACTAACGATTGTTGAATCTTTGATTGCACCTAGTTTGTTTATTCTTGAGAACCTTCTCTTCTGATATAAGGCTCACTCAAACTAGATCAAAGATTTAAAGTTTCTACGGATCTAAGTTTTTTGGATCCGTAAGATAGATTCATTGATTTGCCATTGTTAATAGACTCCGCTCTGTGCGACAAATTAATAAGGAATCAAGTTTGTTTTTGCAGATTGTTACTTTGAAGATTAAATCAAAGATTGAAGACTTTGAAGATTTGAAGAAGAAGTTGTTGTGAATCATTAAGAAGATATATACTAGATTTAGTCCTAAAGAGAACGCCTGTTCTGCTAGGATATCTGGTATCAAATATCTATTGAGAACTTTGGTTCTGCTAGATATTGTCAAGACAAGAATCTGCTTTGAAGGGTGAGTAACTAGGATTTTAGTTTACTTAGTATTTTCTATACGAGGTTGCAGGTTTACTTTTTGTAGCATCTTAATTCATTGAGTATTCAAATATGGACTAGGTCCCGGGGTTTTTCTACAAGATTGTAGTTTTCCTCGTTAACAAAATTCTAGTGTGTGCTTTACTTTATTTCCGCATTATAATTATTTTTATATTATAATTAAAGTAATTTCACTTGTATGTTAACTAGGCACTTGATATTTATATTATAAGTCTTTGGTTATACCGTACTATTATCAAGTGAACACTTTATTGTAGTATTGTCTCGATTTAATATCCATATACGATCACACAAAGTGTATTAGACTCCACTTATGCGATATAATTATTCACGTGTAAAGGCCGATTCGGACTAACCCTATTTCAAGTGGATATTGTGTTAAAATATTCCTTGAGTGATAGTTACTCCAAGAGGTTTATACACAGTGGGTCTTGTATAGGTTGTGATCAAAATAAAAGATTGTGGTGTATTTGGGTACCCTCGTCTTTTCAATTGGTATCAGAGCAGGCAAACAAGAAAAAGATCTAACAATCTTTGTTTGGCGTGATCCAACCTATAAGTTTTGAATCAAATGGTTGATCCAGTTAACGTACCTCCTGGGTTTGATGGCTCAAACTATCTATGGTGGAAAATGTCTATGCAGTTTTTTCTTCAATCTCATGACTTTAACACTTGGGTTTTAGTTATTGATGGGTATGAACACCCAAAAGTACTGGTCAACAACTCAACCACTGAGTTTAGACTAAAGGAATTGAATGAATTCAATAATGAAAAATTGCTTTGAAGCAAAATTCCTATGGATTGAATGCCAATATCCATGTTGTAACTCGAGACCTCCTTCATCATGTAACCAGGTGTAAAACATCAAAGGAGGCTTGGGATATTCTTAATATCGTATTTGAAGGGAATGCCTCTGAAAAAGTATCTAGGCTTCAAACCCTATCTTCTAAATGGGAAAACCTTCGTATGGATGAAGACGATACCTTTGATGTATTTGATCAAAAACTATCTGAAATAATGAATGCCTTTTACGCTTTAGGAAAAACTATTTCAGATAAAGATATTTTGTGTAAAACTCTAAGGTCTTTACCACCAAGATACGAATCTAAAAAACATGCCATCATGGAAGAAAATGATCTTTCCACACTATCTAGAAGCGCTCTAGTTGGTAAATTAAAGATTTTTGACCTTGAATACTAATTCAAGAATGAAGAGGGTATTACCCTTAAAGATGCAATTAAGACTAGTTCTTTGGCAGAAAATTCTTGTGAAACACAAACTAAGAATTGTAGTGTCGATACAACCGCACGACAATTCAGAAAGTTATTAAGACAAAAGAAAAGGAGTTCTTCTAAATTTGCATCTCATCCTTCTCAAAAATCACAGAAATATGTAGAGAATAGAGAATTAAAATAATAGTGATATCTCTAATTGTTCCAAGAATCAAGAAAACAAAGATTTTCATGCAACTGTTGAATGCACACACGAAAAGGATGCGAAGTAACTCGAGCCAAAGGCACTTGAATGTGATTTTCGTGAAGAGAATGAAAGATTGAAGAGGAACTTGAAGAATTGAAGAAGCGATATTGAGATTATTAGTCTTTGGTAATTATCCACGAATGCATGAGATGTTACGAGAGAGCAAATCGAATAAAGTCATGATCGAGAAAGAAAACTATTTACGGGTGGAGAACATGAAGAACACTAAAGTAAGTAATTTACGCCAAACGAAATAGATTATAAATTTCAAATTGATAAATTTAAGGTTGATCTAGATAATGCTCTCGAAAAAATAAAAACATTGGAAAAAAAGAGAATATGGGTCTAAAAGCGGACTTGAAAAAGTTTGATAGTAGCACAAAACAACTTGACTCAATGTTGAAGTCAACTAGAGTTCTCGTGACATGCGAGGATTAGGCTACAAAGGTAAACAAACTTTGAATACTAAACGGAGACAAAGTTTGTAAAACCTAAAGACTCTTTGAAAAATTGCTTCAAAAGGTGCAACAAAAGATTGCTCTTCCATAAAATAAAAATCAGTAACACCTTCATCTTGACAAAAGATAAAAACGTAAATTAGTCAAACTCAATGAAAGAGAATCCACAACAAGGTAACACTAAGCCTCATGTTTTGTGTGTTACTAAGCATTGCTCTTATTGTGGAAATAAAGGACACTTAAAAAGGGGATGTATATCCATAAAAGGAATGAGAAAGCCATAGATGCACGCGTTTCCACAAAATTGGCTGAACTCAATAATACTTCTCGTGCTAAATTGGGACATCATTGTCCTAAAAATGAGCAAAAGAATTATTGTAATGATAGTTCAAAGTTTGCTTATCAGGCTTCTAAAAAGTTTTCTCATTATCTCTCAAAAAATAGAAAGAGAGATAACTTTGTAAAGACAAGATCGATATTCCAAATTGGAAAAAGACTAACTCTCGGAGTTTTCAACATTTGATTACCCTAATGTTTCCTCAAGAGATTCATCTTGGATTTCAAGAGGAAATAATAGGAAGAACAAAGTTGCTCTGTAAAACCCATTTCTAAATGGTGTCCAAAGTCTTCTCTAAAGACAACCGGGAAGGTATCAAAAGATAGTCACAATGATGACACTCGAATGATAAGTTTCAATACTCATGACATTTGAGAATATTGTGCTAAATGTTCTTGATCAAATGAATGTAGCTCCATGTTGTCATCGTTATATGATATAATTAGGTCTCATATCGATTTACCTTTTTATGATTTTGTGACTTTTGATTTAGCGAATTTCATATCTAACCTTTTGGGTTGCTTAATCAAATAATCATAAAAGGATGATGACAATTAATCCCATATGTGAGTCACGATTATACTATTATCAATTTATTTCTCATAAGTTGTGTATATAGTATACATATGAGTCTTTGGTATTAGCTTATTACTATTGGCACGTAATAGTTAAAACCATTTCAACCTTTCTCTGGTAAAGGTTGTTGTTGTTGTTCTTATGTCTTTGCGAAAGGATGACAAAACAATGAGAAAAAAAAGGATGCGGAGCTTGAGGTAACGACTTTGTTAGTTAATCGTTTTCCTGTTTAAGAAAAGCCTGATTTTATTGCTTATATCTATTGATTTTGCTTAACAAAATTTCCCTACAATTGATTTTTATTCCATTATGTGTGTATGGATGTGTATGTGTGATTCAATTGTTTCCGGTTAAGAAAAACTATTATTATCTTGATTTATTGTTTGGTATCAATTTTTTAGGCTTACGAAATTAAGGTGCAATTGCGGTGCTTTAATGTCTATGTTGTTTCAATTGCTTCCGGTTGAGGTGAATAAATATGCAAGTTGATTTATTTGGTTTGTATGAATTGTTTATGGCTTAACGAAAGAAAAGGTTTATGGGATGAATTGTTTAGTCCAATTCGATTCCGGAGAAGAGAAACTAAGTTAATTTTGATCTTAGTTAGACTTATCAAAGAGGAGGTTTCGGTTATTCAAGTCTAATCGAATGCCTTAACAAGAAATGCTAGTTAACTAACCTAGTACTTGTATTGTTTAAAAGTTAAAGGTCTAAGTTATTTGGATAACTAGAACCTGATGAGAAAAATAGAGTTATCTTTATTTTGGTTTTATCGAACAAGCGATTTTGTTTGTACAATCGGTTTAGCAAAGGAACTAAGGTGCTTAGTTGATTTTTGGTTTGCTAAACTATTAGGGAAAATTGCTTCGGGAAATTGTTTCCTTGGTAACATATCAAAACAAAATTACTTTGTAGTTTCGGTTTTGATATTGATTATCAAAAAATGGTGTGTGGAACCCTCGTCCTTAACTCTTATAGGTTTGCAAGTCTATTTTGAGATTTGTAAGATCCTTTCGGTTTGTCCTTTATTTTTTTCGTTTCTTTGTCATTTTGTGACAAAAAGGGGGATAAATATATGGAGTAAACAAGTGATACTGGTATTGATTTATATTGATTGGTATCACTAAGGGAAAGGACACTGGTGCTTAAACATTTATCTAACGAAAAGAGTAAAGCATAGACTAAGGGGGAGTGGCATATCATATGATACTTGTAGTTATATGCAAAGGAATAACAAAGATGTGCGGATTGAAAATCTACCTATCTTACCTTTAGGGGGAGTATTAGCTTTGTTATTATAATGTCAATAACGGCATTTATTTTTGAATATCTCCAGGTTATTGTGTTGTTGAAATGTGAATTTAGCGTATGTTGATAGGTGTCTAAAACACCTAATTTACTATCTAGTAGTTACGCTTTCTTTGCTATTTTTCTTGTGAATTATGTACTTTACGCGTGTTTTTGAGTTATTAGGTGCAACGGAGTCATTGAGAGAAAAAGAAAGAGAAATTAGCCATTCGGAGCGAAAAGCGCGAAAGCCTCATTCTCTGGGCGAGTGATACCGGATCCCGAGTCAAGGATAAGGGGCAACCGGTTGGAGTCTAATAAAATTGCTAAAACCACCCATGGGTGTTGATAGCCGTCCACACCAATGGCCAAGAGTTTGGTCGAACTCGTTTATTTTCGGACAACACATTTCATTCCTCTCTTCAGATTTAACCTGTAATGGATTGAGAGAAATCAGAGAGGAATTGATGGAGAATTAAAAAAAAAGGAAAAGTGTCTATGATCAAGAAAATCAAGAGAAAGCTGTGTCGAAGAACATATCTGCTTAGTTAATTGAATCTGTGATGTTCTAGGTTTACAGGTTAGGGTTTTGTGGGGAAGATTAGGAGTTATTGATGCTATTTCAGTCGAATCAGGGAAGGAATTAGGTCATGGAAGGTTAGGGTTTACTGAAGGAGCTGAGAAGGTATGTGGTTGTTCAATTGGTGGTCTGAGGAAGAATGGGTTCGATTTGTGAAAGTTCTTGAGATTGAAAAGGAATTGATGGATACGTTGATGTTCATGGGTTTGTCTGGTGGTTACTATGAAACTGAAATTAGGGTTCTCCCTTTCCCCTTTCTGAGCTTGCGATTCAAGATAGGTCAGTATGAAGTTCAGGCAATGGAGCTGCAATTGGTTTGCGGTGGAGTATGAGAAGCTACAATATTGAAGTTTTACATGGAATGTTGGTTTCACTAGAAGTTGTTGTGATTTGTACTGGCACTGGTGGATAGAATGGACTACTGGCAAGCAAGTGAGAGTTGGCTGGGATTCAGAACCTGATTGAGATGCAATGGAAGAAACAGTTTGGTGTTGGTCGAGAAGGAGGTTGCAAGGCTGAGTTTGTGTCTGTTGCAGCTTAGATGAATGGCAGTGGAGCAGCTGTGATTTTGCAGCTGTGGCATGATTGACTGTGCAGCTGGACTGAGCTGGATTTAGAACTGAGAAGAAACAGCTGGTGTTTTTTGTTGTTTGAGCAAGGACAAGAATAGAAATTCTGGTATTTAAATTACGGGGAGAACTGGGATTAATGGAAGAGCTCGAGCTGGGAAGATTATGGCTGAGGTGAACTCGAGTCTGACGGAGTTGTGTGAAGGCGTGAAACTGTGGTGATATATTGCAGCTGCAGAAGATAGCATTGGTGCGAGGGTTAGAATTTGGAAGTGGTTTGGTGATTGTCATGGGCTGGAGGCAATGGCGAGTGATTGGTTTCTATGGATGCTGTGTTGGTGTTCATTCAGCAGAGCTATGTTGTTGTGAAGCTTACAAGGGAGATTAGGTTGATTTGAGCTGAAATGGGTATTATGGAATGTAGATTGTGCAAAGAAGAATTGTGTTGCTGCTGGGATTGAAGCTGGATGGCAGTGAATGCAAGAAAATGCAGAATGAGTTTGTGAAGGGTTGGAAGTGGTTGATTGGCTGTGCCTGTGACAGAATGGCTCAGGTGGTTGAATGGATATACTCGGGTGCTGTTTTGCAGGGAACTATAATGGGGAGAACGATTGAAGTTTAAGGAAATTTCAGGCAGGGAGCAGCAGCTGGTGTTGGTGGGTTTGCAGCTGTGAATGTGGTATTGGTGACTGAAATTATGAAGTTGCGATTAAGGTTGTGGAGGTGTCACGAGATTTTGCGAGTTTACAATGGGTGTTGGCGGTATATCGGCAATCTACAAACTAATCTAGTGTTGCTAGTTAGCCGAGGTGGTCTTGTTGTCGGCGGCTGGTGTGTGCCTATAGAGAAGGAGTTATGAGTAGCGAGAATGAAAGAAGCCGTGTGACAGGTGTCATGGCAGGTGGTGTTGGTGCAAGAAAGGTCATGGGTTCTATAATGTTTTGAGAAGTCGGTGAAAGTCTGCCATAACTTGACCATCGTTGGCTCGGTTGAAGATGCGAGTGGTGTTCTTGAGTTTGTGACCAATGAGATGCGGGTGGTGAAGAAATTCATGGGTTTTGGCTTGAGTTTCTTTGGTCACGGTGGTTAGCTCTGGTTTGAGTTCAATTGGTCTTTGTAATACCAAGAACAGGGAAGATGGAATGGCTAGGAAGAAGAAATGGGCACAGATTGGTGACAACAATGCAATGATGGAGCTGATGTTTTGGGATCTCAGGTTGAATAGTGAAAGAATGGGTATTGCAGGTGGTATTGTTTGAGCTGAAGTGCATTGGGGATTGAAATTTGTGCAGTCTGTATTGGCTGTATTTGGAGTTGGAAGTGGAGAAGTTACAGCAAGTATGCAAGCCATCATGGCTGGAAGCACAAGGATTGTGCATCACAATTTGGCCAGTGCAAATGGCTCAGGCCAAGGTCACTCAGCTCAGCTGAGTCTGACTAGCTATTTAACTTGTCTGACTGAGCCAGATCTGACTCGATGACTCGGTGTTGACTCGCTTTGACTCAGTGAGTCTGACTTGACCGATTTGACCCAGTTGACCGGTGGCCGGGTTGACTTTGCCGGTCACCTGAGATACTTTCCGGAGACTTTTTCGGCCAATTTTCGGCCATAATCCCAGTTTTCCGGCGACGGTTTTTGGACATAATTTCGCATGGGTATTTCTCACACATGGGCTTGGTGGACCACTTGGAGATGAGTTTTGAGAAGACCTAATATTGGAAGAAGTATCCTTTATGGAAGTTGAGAAACATATAAAAAGAGAAGACTTTTACCTAATGGGATATCTTATATCTTTTATTATCTTTTATCTTATTCTTTGCCTCTATTTTGTTTTCTAGGGTTGAGAACCATGAAGTCTTTTCTCTTTCTTCTTGTTATGAACTCCATGAATATGAGCTAGAGTTTTCTTTTGGTTATGGATTAGTTGGATTTCCAAACATGATTTTTTGTGCAATAAATTAGTTTTCTCTCATATTATCGTTTATGTTTCACTATTAATATTGTTACATGATTTGAATGCGTGTTTAGTAAGTCGCGAATCGATTGAGTTTGCTTTCATCTTTATTGCTAGATTAGGGTTGTTATACGAAAAAGTGATAATTCGATTGCAAGTAGCATAAATAAGATTATAGTTTGTAGTGATATATTCTTATGACCTTATGTGAACCATAACCTTTGTTAAATCGGATTAGTGCTTTTACACGTTCGATTGCTTTGATTGGCCTGATTTCATAGTACTTAACGCATCTAGGGAATTAAACTTGATTAGTGCTTTTACATGTTAGGTTGTTCCTTTAGATAGAATTCATATTCACAACCTAGACCTCTCTGTGGGAACGATCCTTTCTTGCCCTTGCTTAATTATATATTTTGAGTAGTAATAAAGTTAAATTTATATTTGTGTCGGCTGACAACCGGTCATATGTAGAATGAGTTATGTTTGTAATTCGTTTATTTCCATATGTAATAGAGCTTTGTCACTAAATTGATAAAGGGGGAGATTATTAGAGCATTGCTCGGTTGAACCCACCAACCGTTGGTATGTCAAGATTGGTTGTCATATTTAGTTCCAAAACTCGAGTCGCTTAATATGTAAACTACAGTCAACTTCGATTTTTTTTTTGCTTGATAAAATTTTTTATTGATAACCAAAAATATTCAAAGAATACAAAATAGTTTCAAAAAAGCTTAGACAGAAACAAAAAAGTTAGAAACTATAATCTATTATATCCAAATTTATAATATGTTTTCAATTCATTTTCTATGTTCACAAGGAAAGGGGGTAAAAAGGCGAGAGTACCCAAATATACCTCAAGCTAAAACTTTTCCTACCTATAAGTCCTTTCTCTGAAAGTGATTGTCTATGGATTGAGTCGAGACAATGCAACTAATCGGTTCACACTTCGTGTGATCGTCTATGGATACGAGATCGAGACAATACAACAATGAAATATGTTTATTTGATAAAAAGGTTCGGACTTAACCAAACACAATAGGATTGTTTATCAAGTAAATAGGAATTAACGTTTGTGTAATTTACTTTAATTATAATAAAACAAATATAATGAAAAAATAAAAGTAAATGACACAACAAGTTTTTGTTAACGAGAAAACCGCACATGCAGAAAAACCCCGGGACCTTGTCCAGAATTGAATACTCTCAGGATTAAGCCGCTATACAAAATTAAACCAACTTCGTATAGTTGAGACCAAGCAACTAAACCTATAGTTCACCTAGTTAAAATACTGTATTCCCACGCCTCCAACTTATGAATAAGTAACGTACTTGGAACAATTCCTTTGGTTCGTATTCCAAACTGTAAAGGAACAACAAATATGTTTGGTATCAACTCTCTTCAACCAAGTGATGTGAGTTCGACAAAGTCTCTTCTAATTATCTCAATAAACTCCTTCGTCGGGTTCTTAGATCTATCTTATTCTCAACTACCAAAGGTAACTGTTAAGATTTTGCAATCAATACTTTTAATCACAAATAATTGTATTGATTCCAATCTACACAACTAATCGATCCAATCTACCACAAGGATAAACCGATTATAGTTGGATCCTCTTATACCGAAACAAGTATTGTGCACACCAAAGATTATGAAACCCAAATCGAAATCTTCAATATCTTCTTTGTCTCCAAATCTTCTTAGATCTTCAATAAATCGCACACAAAAACTTGAATCTCTTGTGATCAATCACGCATTTAACGGAGTCTATTAACAATGGATTATCACAAGATTGTCTTTAAAACTAAAAACAGTCTAAAGATCCCTGTCGAAACTTCGATCTAGTTTGAGTGAATCTTATATCAGAAGAGAAGATTCTCAAGCATAAAAAAACTAGGTGCGATCAAAGTTCAACCACCGTTAGTCAATCAAATCAATCGAAAACAAAAGATAAACCGCAATTATCTAGTTTCCCACCAACGGTACTAATAGAGCTTCTCAATCCCAAAGAAGACTTTAAAGCGAGCGTCGTAAGAGATTTCGCCTAATTAGGTTACTCTCCTCTCCGAATAGGCGGTTTCACCAGTAACAACACAACCGTGGAAGTTTGCTGTCACGAAGGATTAGTTTGCTAGAAATGCAAACTTCAAGTTTTAATAGACAAGGAATTTGGACACCAAGGAATTTCCAAAACCGAAAATATTCTCAAGATATGCAATAAATTCCGAATTCGGTTTCTATAATTCCTGGAAATGCTCTGTTCAAAATAATGACCGAAAATCTCTTTGGAAAATCTTTAATTAGTAAATGCACATTACTAATTCTCGTTTTCCTAAAATAAAATTAAAAACCTTAATTAAAATATTCTTAACTTATTTATCTTTCGATCATGGGATTTTCTTCCTTTAGCTATTAAGGAATAACTTTGAACAATTAAAGATAAACATTACAGCACATGTTCAAAGTATGTCGACAGCTAGCCTTACTTTGTAAGTCCTCTTTCATACTTACAACCTTGAAACCGATTTTCCCACACTTCCAAACAAGTTTAGAATTGGTTCATCTGACTTTCAAGAACTATGTGATTAATCAAGAACACTCAATCACAAATCATGGGTGTAACGGTTCTACCAAAACAAGTTTCAGTTCTACCTCCATGTGAGTGCTGTGCATAGTCACACTAGCTTTCCAAAATCCGGTTGACTAGGTACTAGGATCGGTTCCCCATATATATATGTTATCTAACTTATATGTGTTGCACATGTCCATAGGATCGGTTCCCCTTTGCCTAAAAACGTGTTGCACATGTTCATAAGATCGGTTCCCCTTTCTGCTAAAAACTTGTTGCACCTCATACAAGGATCGATTCCCCTTTGTGATGTGTTGCATCTCTTACTAGGATCGGTTCCCCTTTACCCAGAGTCGTTCATACACAAAACACAAACTCGATCATACCATCTCAGGTGATTACTTAAGATCGGTTTCACTAATAAAAGTCATACCAATACATAAGTCATGCCTTTGTGGATAGTTTTACCAAGAACACAAACAAGTCATGAGTGGTTATACTAAATCACACATATTGGTTGTTCACAAGATATGCAATGAATAACAATACCAATAACGCCTGGCGATTTCCTTTTCGATTCATAAAAAAGTTTATGAACTTACTTCCTTAAAACAAATGTAAAATATTGTTTCCTAGGATGAAATCCTCACCTCATACCCATACATAATCACAATAGCATTTAAACGATTATGTCGATGTCTTATCTACAAAGTTTAATGGTTAAGCAATAAACCTCGTATTGTATTCCTTAATACTATGTCTATCTAGAGTGTTCATGCTTAGCAGTTTTGTTTTGAATATGCCACGACTTGAAAGATACGTTAGGGAATGAAATAGTTCAAGTCAAATATCACTAACCTCAAGTGGAAGGATGATGTTGTCGTTGTAGCTTCTTACTTCTTCACTTCTTCAAGTCTTCACAATACTTGTAATGTATCATATCCTAATACTTTCAAGCTAACCTATACGAAGTTGACTCTAGTACATAATCAAGCGACTCTTAAAATGAGTTTTGATTCACTAAAATATGACAACCAAACTTGACATACCTACGCTTGGTGGATTCAACTGAGCTATGCTCTAACAATCTCCCCCTTTTTCAATTTTAGTGACAAAACTCTTACAATCATATGGATAAACAAATTACAAGAATTCATTACACATACGCTTGATTCCCGAATTCAACAGAACAATAACATGTATACATTCAATCCTTAAATGTCGTTGTTGACATTATGATAACAAAGAATATTACTTCCCCTAAAGGTAAGATAGGTAGATTTTATCAATCCGTACGTCTTTATTATTCCTTGTAATGATATGTTACTCCCCCTTAGTCTATGCTTTCACTCTTTCGTTAGATAAACGTTTAAGCACTAATGTTCTTTTCCTTAGTGATACCAATCAATATAAAATCAATGCCAGTATCACTTGTTTACTCCATATATTCCTCCCCCTTTTTGTCACAAAATGAAAAAGAAACGAAAAAATAAAGGACAAACCGAAAAGAATCTTACAAATCTCAAAATAGACTTGCAAACCTATAGAGTTAAGCACGAGGGTTCCACACACCATTTCTGATAACCAATATCAAAACTGAAACTACAAAGTAATTTGTTTTGATATGTTATCAAGGAAACAATTGCCCGAAGCAATTTTCCCTAATAGTTTAGCAAACCAAAAATCAACTAAGAACCTTAGTTCCTTTGCTAAACCGATTGTACAAATACAATTGCTTCATTCGATAAGACCAAAATAAAGATAACTCTATTTTTCTCATCAGGTTCTAATTATCCATATAACTTAGACCTTTCACTTTTTTGAACAATACAAGTACTAGGTTAGTTAACTAGTATTTCTTGTTAAGGCATTCGATTTGACTTGAATAACCGAAACCTGCACTTTGATAAGTCTAACTAAGATAAGCTTAGTTTCTCTTATCCGGAATCGAAATGGACTAAACAATCCATCCCGTAAACATTTTCTTTCGTTAAGCCATAAACAATTCATACAAACCAAAATAAATCAACTTGCATAATTATTCACCTTAACCGGAAGCAATTGAAACAACATAGACATTATAGCACCGCAATTGCACCGAAATTTTGTAAGCCTAAACAATTGATATACCACATAATAAAGCAAGATAACAATAGTTTTTCTTAACCGGAAACAATTGAATCACACACATCCATACACACATCATGGAATAAAATATCAATTGTACCGAAATTTCGTTAAGCAAAAGCAATAAATATATGAAATAAAAATCAGGCTTTTCTTAAACAGGAAAACAATTAACGAACAACATTGTTACCTCAAATTTCGCATCCTCTTCTCCAATATGTTTGCATCTTCTTCCAGGGAGAATTGATATAGAAATACCATTATGTTGTCATCCTTATGCAAAACAAAATAATAACAACAACCAACCTTTACCAGAGAAAGGTTGAAAACCGGTTTTTATCTATTGCAAGCAAAAGTTGAAAACCACCGAAACACATATGCTTTTATGCTAAACCAAAACCGATTCAACATATTGTGACTTTTTCACATATTGTTTATATCAGAACCCCTCATGATCCTTTGATAAAGCCTACCAACATGGGCTAGAACTTAATCTTGCTAAATCAAAAAGTCACCCAAACCATAAGGGTTCACAACATTATGAGATCAAATATCAAGGTAATAAACCGAAATCAAACATCCCATAAACATCCATACCAATAATAAAGCATTCAAGCACAAGCTATGTAAATCAAAAACCATCACAAGAAAAATTATAAATCAAATAATTGTATTCATAATAGACTTAATACAATCATTGACAGAAATCAAAAATTGATGTCTATTTTCTGGTGTTGATGGTGGATTTTCATTTAAGGCTAAAATTGTAAAAGCCAAAATTATGCGCTAACATCTTGCAAAAGATAAAGCCATTAATAAGTGATGAATACTTCTTCACTCTACTAATTCACCTAGAATGGAGCAAGTGGCAACAATACCCGGTGATGCGTGAATTAAATACACGAAATTCATCCAGGTTGGAGCATGTGGCAACAATCCCATATACCACATGAATTTACGAGATTATTAACTAATGCATAACTAGCCTTGTATTTCTGTACTCATTACACGTGCACGACATGACGATCGAGTGTTGTTCTCAAAGTGAGCAACACGAACCTCCAAGCATTAATAATGAAGCATGTACGAAATACCCGTACAGGCTACAACTCTCGGTGTGTTATACTAGCCCGATTGAGCATACAACTCTCGGTGTGTTATACTAGCCCGATTGAGCATACATCTCTAGGTGTGTTATACTAGCCCGATTGAGCATGTTTGAACCTGGACTGTCCATATCAGTCTCAGAAACGATCACGACCATCCAACTTCACCAACATGATTGGATGGATTAGATTGAATCCATGATTATTGGAATATTCCCTACCGGCCCAACACAGGCCCCGCGTGGTCGGCCTCCCCAAAAGAGTGGCATAGCTTTCCAAACCGTCCAAACCAAAGCAGTATGGACGAAAAACCCTAAATTAGGGTTTGCGGCACATTACATGCGGCGCAAAACAGTCTCAACCATCCATCTACGCAAGCATAGATGGAGGGTGTAGATGTAGATTCAAAGGGCCCAGAGCATGTCAACACAAACACCGTGGGCCCGCCTACATACATGATCGATCGGTCAGGACCAACTATAGTTGGTCGTTCCATTCGGCGTCCAAACAAGGCATGGCCACGGCGGTGAAACCCTAATTAGGGTTTGAACATCACGAGCGTCCATTTTCTCCTAAGACGAATGAAGGGTCCAGGATTAGACTAAGCAGGTCCGGTACGCATCAACATGACCACCGTGGACCCATCTATCTCCACACCCGATCGACCAAGGCATATCATGCCTGGTTGCCTCGATTCGCACGCCCAAACTAGGCATGGTCGCACCTCCCGATTGCAAACTAATCTCGACCACTCAACTTTGTCGGAAAAATTGAGTGGCTTAGATCACGTTTCTATGGGATATTAAGGTATGGACGTGTACACCCCGGCTCGCCGTTTGTATACTAGGACTAATCCGTCAAGACCAACCAAGCTTGGTTGTCTTGGAACACGAACCGGTTGGCATGATGCGCGGATTTTGCGGCACCCATTTGTTGCAAATTGATCTCACCACTCAACCCACGGGACAAATTGAGTGGCCCGGATCACACTTTCACGAGACAATGAGGTATGGCGCTACACCAGTCATGTCGCCTACACACATGCACGATCGTCCCTTCCAAAATTGTATCCCAAGCTTGGATTCGACCAAGTCAAGAGTGATGCTTGCGCACCTCTTCAAAAACCCTAATTGCACTAACGGTCGCAGATGAGTGTCTCAAAGATCATCTCGTCCGTCAACTTCACCGGCTTGGTTATACAACCACAGTCGGGAGTTAATTGGTCAGTGAGGCGTCATGGTGATCACCACCGTCACTCTACCACACCATGATGAAGCACTGCGCATTGAATACACACGATACTTCACAAGTATCGACTTCCTAAATAACTTAGTTATTTAATCTAGCATTACATGCTACTTTACGTGGGTCCCATGATCTACACACTCGAGACATCAATCATGTCACAAACTGGAGGATACATACTAGGGTATTGGCAGCGGTTTACGGCGTGCGGCGCCTGCACAACGCGCCATCACAAGAACGTGTTAGGAAGTCATGGAATGGTTAGTGTGATGATGGGAGAAATGGGCAAGACCGGGTCGTGTGACACCAACACACAACTCCACTTTATCCACTTCCCACGAGATACGAGGTTAGGCTTAAAGACTTGTATAAATAGGTTCTCCTCCCTATTTTTAAAACAGGAGAAACATAACAAGTCAAGACAACAGAGGCAAGTGTTGATACCATCGTATTCAAAAACCGGAACTGATAGATTACATCCTTCAAGCTAGTTCAGCTTTATGATACAAGTCATACATAGCCAACACCTTCACAATCTCAACACCTTCTTCGCTTCCCTCCCTAAGATCAACCCCAATCTCCTTCACTTTGTGACCGAAACAAGTCCGGAACCGCCATTTCTTGGTTTAGGCGGATTTGCATGATTGATTTCTCGAATCTACAAGCACTCCGTGCAAAGTGCATTTGTTTAAGGTTTAGACTCATTTCTCATCCATACACCCCAAATTACCAAAACCGCGGAAATAGTTTTCACCCATAAACAATTGGCGACCACGGCGAGGTTAATCTCTCGGTTGTAAAGTCAATTTCTTCTAATCCGATTCAATTTTATCAATTTCAGAAAGGGTAGATCTTATAACCAATTCAATCAACAATTCATTTCAAGATGGTAGAACTCAAGACAAGATCATCAATCAATTCTGATGGAGCTAGTGTAGATAACACTCCCGATGTCGATGTACCCGTCAGTGGAGCTACCGTGGTCAATACATCTCGTGGAGCCGTCACTTCTATCACCGACGCTAGCGGAGCAGGTGCCATTCCAGTAGGTGTAACGCCTCCCATCACGTAGCCCAGAAGAATCGTGAATCCCGCATCTCCTCAAGTGTTACGCCTCCAGTGGTCACCAGAGCAACAACTTTCACTCATTCATCAGGACGAGGAGTCGGAGGGACGAGAGGAGGACCACCGTCCATTACCATTGCAGACTTGATGGAGAAGCAGGAAGTTCTTGCTAAGACTCAAACAGATATGGCCGCAGCTCAGAAAGAGGTGCTCACTTTCCTTAAAACTTTAACTGAACGATTTCCACAAGATTCACGGCAATCCTTGGAGCCAACAAGGGATGCCTTCAATACACCCGGAGCAGGCGTTTCCACTCGAACCCACATGAGTGAAGAAGCTCGTGTTGCTCCTGAACGCCCAAGGAAAGGTACCAGCCATCCAACTTCATCACACGTGAGGACACGGGAATGACTTCTCCAAAACCGAGGCAAAGGAAATCGACGGATGCACACCAACATCACCGACTACCCCAAGATGTGCAACGAATCCTCTTCCAAGAGGATACACCTCTCCTCGATTATCCCTCTACGATGTACTGGGTAACGCTCGTGAACACATCTCTCGATTTTTGGAATCCTTTGGGGGAGCATGAGTACAATCATGTTCTCCTCCTGAAAGAGTTATTGAAGTCACTTACGGGAAGGGCGTACATCTGGTACAACAACATCGCACCTAACAACATATCCAATTGGGGAGAAATGGTCGGTGCTTTCTACAGGAAGTATTTCTTCGTATCTGAGCAGATCACCTTTTTAGATCTAGGGAGAGTCTCTCAGCGGAATAACGAGCATCCGAACTACTTCGTTAAGAGGTTCAAAACTTAAGCACTAGATTGTCATGATCCGAACGTCACTGAACGTCAATTGGTGGAGATGTGCATCAACGGGATGATACCCATATACCGCGCTTTACTAGAGAATTTGGGCTTTCAGACGTTCTCCGAACTCCATGAAGCTGCCAAACGTTCGACCACAACCCCCTTGACGTTGCTGGGAGAGAACCAGGTTGTTCGAAACGAATATCCACATGAGAGTCGAGAAAGCAGGTATCTCACAAACAAGCAATACAACACTGGTCCTGTGAGCGTGGTAGGCGAATGAGGAAAAAGGAAATCTTCAGCAACAGAACAACAACCCAAGCGTGCGGCTCCATCACACACGACTTCTTCTCAAAAGTGAGCGGGTAAGACTCCTGCACAAGACACGGAAGATACAAGCTTCCCATTCCCCATGAGTGAAGTAGTGGGACTCTTGGAGGCATGGATTCAAAACGATGCCATCAAGCTGCCTCCTATCAGACGTCCACCAACTGAGAAATATGGCGGATCCCAAGTACTGTCGCTGCCATAGGTTTGTTCACCATCCAACCAAAGATCAGAACAGCTGAAAAGAAATCTTCGAGAGAAAAGATAGAGACGGAGAACTCGGCCTTGGAAACGAAGGTGTTCGTAGAGATCCTCTTCTGTCAGAACCGCATGATTTGGGATTCCGTTCGCAAGACTGTACAATCTATGATGGAACATTTATGTGAGATCTTGTACTTCTCCAAAGCACAACGTCGGGACATATTTGCAGCCCTCAACCGCGTTGTCTCGGGCAGGCGCTTATATCTGGAAGAGGAAGCGGACTCGAAACCTCGATCCTTCCGGAAGATGCAAGCAAGGAAATTGGGGAATCTTAACCTTTGCTCGTTTGAGGGATGTCGAGTTCGATAACACATTGATCGATACGGCCTCTGAATTCAACATCAGCACCCTCCAGACCTTGAAAACATCAAAGATTTCAAAACAGGAGGCTACTCGCAACCCAACTGTGGTTAAGACTCCATAAGGAGAACTCAGAGATGCATATGGATATATCGATCTTGAAGTTAAATTGGGATACGCCCTAACGCAAGCGAAGTTCTACATAGTCAAAAGAACATCCCAATTACGACATGGTCCTAGGACGCTCTTGGATACACGACAACAAGGCAACACTGGGAGTTTGCCCTCTACCCGGCTACGACACATGAAAGGATCTCTAACAAGGCATCGGACCTCAAGATCATCCCGTTGCCGCACTCCGCATCTTGCCAATGTGACACAACTTCTTGGAGAGATCCCATCAGCATACATTAAGAGGTTCCGAGCTCAAGTAAGTCTCATCACGCAACCCTTCTTGCAACCAATCACTCCTCACTCTGATAAGTCCTGGGGACTGGCTCCAACCAACAAACCAACCCCGGCTAGGAGATGTGAATGGGAAGCCGGCCCCTTCAAACGTTTTATCAAGGGCTTAGAGGTTGTCTTGGTCAAACACGATAAGGCCAAGGTCCAGGTATCTGCATGCCCAAACCCATTTGGAATTGGAGATCTAGTGACGAAGACAACTGCATTCAAGGTTGGAAGCATTACGGTGAAAGTGGCTACCCCACCTGACTCACCTACCGAAAAGGAGGATGAACCATACATGGTAGCAGATGTCATCCTAGGAGGATACCGCAAGCTCATCAATGCTGACAAGCTAGAAGGCGTAACAATTCACTCGCGATGGCTCCAGCCCTACCGTACTTAAGACGCTGTGCTACCACTTTCCAGCGTCCTCCACACTTTAAAACACTGTTCTACTTCCTCCAGCGTGTTCCCTTTTACAATTTCATGTCATATTTGTAATTCCTCCAGAAAATGATTGCAATACTTGCATTCATAGTTAGGGTTTCAATTTTCAATTTTCAATTTTCAATTTTCAATTTAATTGAAGCATTATTTCCATCTGAGAACCTCTTTACCCCTAAAAACACAAAGTCCCGAGTCAGCCTAAATCAACCCACTAGAGAAAGGAAGGAAACCCTAAACAAACATCTCACGGGAAGAAGGAAATAGAATGTGTGCACAACAGGAATATGATTTGAGCCATTTGCCCCAGCAAGACCAAGGAGATCTCACGTCAGGAGCACATACAGATACAATCTTAACGAGGGGATATGACATAAACCTTTATTCAATGTAAGCAAATAGAGGAAAAGATCTTGAACTCAGCCGCCACTGAGTACAAGAAAGATGTTCAAGAATTACGGGAATACACTTGAAAAGAGAAAAAGAAGCAAAGAGGTTTAGCCGTCAAGAAGAGCGCCCGCGCCTGCACCACTGCTAGGTCCTGCTTCAACGCCATCACCTGCTACCGCTTCTCCCTTCGAAGCCTCAGCTTCCGCTTCAGATGTTTCTGCGGCAACACTCTCCGTCCTGACATCATCGGCATGAGCAGATTCCAAGTCTTCCTCAAAGGCCACAGCAACATTAGGGTTTGCGCCGACGCTTCGAACACTCGGGTGCATCTCGTATCGAGTCAGGATTATCACACCATCCTGGATTGGATAATCACGCATATCTTCATCCGGAGGCCCTTTATGCTCCACCATCCGCCTCTTTAACGTGTTTGCAAATCTCTCTGCCCTTGCGCTACTCGGTGCTCGCAACGCTTCCTCATGCCTCCACCGCTCTTCCATGTCGATCTTGGCTGAAAGGGCACATATGCATCCTTTGTAATACGCAGTGCATAATGGACATCCCCGTATACACGACCGACTTCACGAAGTGGGAGGTCAATTTTAGCCATTAACTCTTCGTGAGCATTAGTTTCAGGTTTGTCAACTTCGAAACTTTCTTCTGGAGAAGTTACAAAATGATCATTGCCCACTGCTTCCATAATAAGCTGCAAAGAAGAAGAAGTTATGGGCACACAAAATATATGTATCATCATCAGTCAATCAGAAGATCGGATAAGTACGGAGCAAAACCTGAGATATAGAAGGAACGATTATGTGATGAGAAGAATCCTTAGAATTTTTCTTTATAATCTAGCAAGTCAACAGAATCCCAGGAGAAAAGGAGTCTTTACTTGCCACCTATAAAGGCTACCGATTCGAGATAGCGATCAACGATGCTTATCGGATATATCTGAGGAAAGCTGCCGTGTAACGAAGGGGAGTGCACCTAGTCCAAGAAACGGGCCAAGCTCCGTCTGGATACGTACGGAGGAAACCAAAGCGACTCGCCAGATCAAGTCCTGTTTCCTTCACCATCCTAATCAGGACCGACCAGTCCTGGGACAACACCTGACGATGTCGACCTATGCGGTAAATGTATATTCACTTTATCTTGGTCATTTCTGTGTACAAACTTGTCACCATCTTATGCCTACCCCACAATAGCGTAACCATTATGCGCTAGGCAGGGGACTTAATGTTAATGGTGGATTTTCATTTAAGGCTAAAATTGTAAAAGCCAAACTTATGCGCTAACATCTTGCAAAAGATAAAACCATTAATAAGTGATGAATACTTCTTCACTCTGCTAATTCACCTAGAATGGAGCATGTGGCAAAAATCCCAGTATTCTGTGAATTAAATACACGAAATTCATCCAGGTTGGAGCATGTGGCAACAATCCCATATACCCCGTGTGAATTTCTGAGATTATTAATTAATGCATAACCATCCTTGTATTTCGTAATCATTACGGTGCGGCATGACACCGAAAGTGTTGTTCTTAGCAGCAACACGAACCCCTAAGCATTAATAATGAAGCATGTACGAAATATCCGTACAGGCTACAACCGTTCGGTGTGTTATACTAGCCCGATTGAGCATACAACTATCGGTGTGTTATACTAGCCCGATTGAGCATACATCTCTCGGTGTGTTATACTAGCCCGATTGAGCATGCTTGAACCTGGACTGTCCATATCAGTCTCAGAAACGATCACGACCATCCAACTTCACAAAAGAGTGTCATAGCTTGCCAAACCGTCCAAACCAAAGCAGTATGGACGAAAAACCCTAAATTAGGGTTTGCGGCACATTACATGTGTCGCAAAATAGTCTCAACCATCCATCTTCGGAGGCATAGATGGAGGGTGTAGATGTAGATTTAAAGGGCTCAGAGCATGTCAACACAAACACCGTGGGCCCGCCTACATACATGACCGATCGGTCAGGAACAACTATAGTTGGTTGTTCCGGTTCGTGCGTCCAAACAAGGCATGACGCACGCCGGGTGAAACCCTAATTAGGGGGGTTTAAACATCACGACGTCCATTTTCTCCCCGCACGAATGAAGGGTCCAGATTAGAGGTGGTGCGCATCGGCATGATGACCACCGTGGGCCCATATATCTCCACACTGATCGGCCAAGGAATATCATGCCACGGTTGCCTCGGTCGCATGCCCGAACTAGGCATGGTCGCACCTCCCAATTGCAAACTAATCTCGACCACTCAACTTTGCCGGAAAAATTGAGTGGCATAGATCACGTTTCTATGGGATATTAAGGTATGGACGTGTACACCAGCTCACCGTTTGTATACCGGACTAATCGGTCAAGACCGACCAAGCTTGGTCGTCTTGGAACGCGCGGCCGAAGTTGGCATGATACGCGGCTTTTGCGGCACCATATTTCTGTTGCAAATTGATCTCGACCACTCAACTTCGCCGGACAAATTGAGTGGCCCATATCACACTTTTACGAGACAATGAGGTATGGGCGCCTACACCGTCATGTCGTCTAGACACATGCACGATCGGCCCTACCAAAATTGTATCCCAAGCTTGGATTCGACCAAGCTGAAGACCGTTCTTGCGCATCTCTTCAAAAACCCTAATTCCACTAACGGTCAGCAGATGAGTGTCTCAAAGATCATCTCGTCTGTCCAACTTCACCGGCTTGGTTATACAACCTCGGTCGGGGAGTTAGTTGGTCAGTGAGGCGTCATGGTGATCACCACCCGTCACTCTACCACACCATGATGCAGTACCTGCATTGAATACACACGATACTTCACAAGTATCGACTTCCTAAATAACTTAGTTATTTAATCTAGCATTACATGCTACTTTGTGTGGGTCGCACGATCCACATACTCGAGACATCAATCATGTCACAAACCGGGGATACATACCGGGGTATTGGTCGGCGGTTTCTGACGTCTTGGCGCACATCGCGCCATCACAAGAACGTGTCATGAAGTCATGGACGGTTAGTGATGATGGGAGAAGTGGGCAAGACTGGTCGTGTGACACCAACACACAACTCCACTACTCCACTTTCTCCACTTCCCACGAGATACGAGGGTTAGGCTTAAAGACTTGTATAAATAGGTTCTCCTCCCTATTTTTCAAACAGGAGAAACATAACAAGTCAAGACAACAGAGGCAAGTGTTGATACCATCGTATTCAAACACCGGAAATCGATAGCTTACATCCCGCAAGCGATTCAGATTTCGATACAAGTCATACATAGCCAACACCTTCACAATCTCAACACCTTCTTCGCTTCCCTCCCTAAGATCAACCCCATCTCCTTCACTTTGTGACCGAAACAAGTCCTGGAACAGCCATTTCTTGGTTTAGGCCGGATTTGCGTGATTGATTTCTCGAATCTACAAGCACTCCCGTGCGGTTCATTTGTTTAAGGTTTAGACTCATTTCTCATCCATACACCCCAAATTACCAAAACCGGCAGAAATAGTTTTCACCCATAAACACCTGGATTAAGTATTACAGTATATAACTTAATCTCTAGTGGTGTTCACTGAGTTTTCTTTAGTGTTCAAACTTTTAAAGCATGTCTCAAGAGACTTGTCAACAACTACTTCTTGTTTCTCAAGTTCTTCGACTAGAACCTTGAGTTCGGCAAGAACTCCTCTTGTTTGAACAATTCTTTCTTTGAGCCAGTCTCCATGTTGAATGGCTATAATGAGATTGGATCTCTGTTCTTCAGTTAAATCTTCCTCACTACGTTCATAGGATGAAAGCATTGTATCACAGGGATGTGATATCGTAGGAACATAATCGCACCTATTTATAGTCCCTTGTTTTCCTTTTTCAAGGTAACAACTTAAATAGGATTTTTTTTACACAGGAACCGAAACAAAAACCTAGCATAAACTTACAAAGCTACTATTGCAAGTTCTGAGAAGTCATAAAGTTAAGGTTAACTCCCCTTTTGTTTTTCTAGAATTTAGCAAATCATCGAAAGATGCTTTCACATTGATATCACTGGATATTTCTAGATCCTTTTTGAGTCTAAGTACTAGACTTTCATCGTCATCTTTGTCTAAGATTAACACCGAATTGTTTTTCTTAGAATCTGTTTTAGATAACCCCTTTTTGTATACCTTCTCAGTTTTTGGTATCAACTTGTAGGTGGATTTTGAATGAAGGTTCTTCATTTATAGGCCATTGCATCCTTCCATCTTGAAACATCAGATCTCATATCCCCTTTGAAAAAGGTCTCACCTTTTCTATCATTTTTCCTTTTGGAAAAGTCTCTTTTAGGATATAATTTTGAATTTTTGTAAAAATTTGTTTGTCTCACAAGACAGTGATGATCTGAGAGGTTTTTGGAGATGGCATTGTTCAATTCTTTAGATACAAATGATAGAGCGTTTTGTATCTTTCGGATTTTACAATCCTGTTGCATATGACCTTTATCTCTACAATAATAGCAATACTTATTGAAATGAATAAAGTTTTTAGTCTTACCTTTATGAGATGTTCGTCTACTATACTGGTCCTTGGTTGGAGTCTTCTTCTGAATGCTTCCGGAGATAGTTTGTGTTGGAATCTCAATTGAGCACTTGGGTGTCTCATGCCATGACCTTGTTCGAGTGGATTTTACGGGTAAATGAGCTAACTTGAGTCTTTACGAATTTTACTTCCTTGTTGATTGACAACGTATCAATTCCATCATATCCTAATCCACGTTTGTCGCCATGACATCTTCCCGCATCCAACATGGAAGATAGATTAATTGTGCTATCATTGAGTCTTATTAGCTTTATAGCTTCTTATTCTAAGACTTCGATTCTTTCAAGAGGTTCAGCTAGTTGATCCTCATGAGGATTTTTTTTTAGGAAATACGACTCATGTTGTTCGTTACTCATTGATTGTTGAGAATTAAACTTTGCTTCTAACTCAACAAGTTTCTTATTCAACAAGTAATGTTTCCTATTGAGATTCTCAAACTCAAGAGTTTTTTAGTGTAGACTTTCTTTGTAGTCTTTAAGTAGATATCTGGAATTCTGATATCCATAGAAGAAACCAGAAAATATTTTTCTTAGTTTCCTATTTTCTCTGCTGAGAGGAGCAAGGAGTCCAATTACATCTGAGGAAGATAGTTTTTTTGTGGAAACTGCTCCTAGAACTGTGGAAAATTCAGATAGATTATCTTCAACATCTTGATCAATTTCTGAGTCACCATCTCCAGAAATATCATCAAGTTGATTTTATAGGCAAGTTTGCCAATCACCATAGTCTACATTTGAAAAAGCGGGGGTACAACAACCACACCCAATATTTCGCTTAGCAATCTGTATGGACTAACTCCAATATACTTTTAAGAGAATCAACTAGACTTAATCTTATTAGAAGTATTTCAAAGAGTTATAATATCTCGATCCCTCGATTTAATTCTTACTCAAGCAAATATAAATATGCGAGTCTAATTAAATACAAGAGAGATAACTTGGATGGTACAAAAGACCAATATCCAAGTGTCAATCAATGTAAATCAACAACCAAAGGTTGGATATTCTGATTGATTGATCTAACGCACAACCTATGATATTTCAATTATATAACAAAATATAATGCGGAATAGAAATAACATAGACACCAGAAGTTTTGTTAACGAGGAAACCGCAAATGCAAAAAAAAAACCTAGGACCTAGGCCAGATTGAACACACACTGTATTAAGCCACTACAGACACTAGCGTACTACAAACTAACTTTGATCTGGATTGTAGTTGAACCCCAATCAATCTCACACTGATCCAAGGTACAGTTGCGCTCCCTTACGTCTCCGATCCCAAGCAGGATACTACGACTTGATTCCCTTAGCCGATCTCACCCATAACTAAGAGTTTTTACGACCCAAAGTCGAAGACTTTGATAAACAAATCAGTATCACACGAGAAAAGTCTACTGTAATAGATAAATCTGCTCTCCCACGAAATACCTACGAGTTTTGTTCTGTATTTTGATAAATCAAGGTGAACAGGAACCAATTGATAACCCGGACTTATATTCCCGAAGAACAGCCTAATATTATCAATCACCTCACAATAATCTTATACAACTATTATTTCACATGAGGTATGGGGATTAGGTTTCCCATTTGCTAGAGTTCTCCTTTATATAGTCTTTCCAATCAGGGTTTGCAATCAATGTTAGCTTGGTAACAAAGCATTCAATATTCACCGTTAGATGAAAACCTGATTAGATTCAAGCTAATATATTTCAACCGTTAGATCAAAACTTAGCTTGATACACACAAACGAAATGCACGTTTTAGGTTTGTGTAACCGTACCCAAACATGTATATTTAGTTGGTTCAACAGTAGTTAACCAAATGGTTAGCCATATGAGCACTTTCATATCAACCATATTCTTCTTTACCATAACTAGTTCAAATGACTCAAATGAACTAGTTAGTAAGTTGTTCAATTGCTTAGATCTTTATAATAGAAATAATTGAAACAAAAACGATTTGATTCACTCGAATCGATTCATGAAATTTATAGCCACAGTTTGCAAACTTGCATTCCTTAGTTTATATAAGTTTAAGTTCATGAATAATCGTTTTTAGAAAATAACCAACTTAAGTACGCGGACTTGGTACGCGGACTTAGGAATAAGTTTGTTTTCAGTTCACAAACTCCAGCAGATTTTCTCGGGTCTAGAACTTCCGACAGTACGCGGACTTGGTTCAGGTTTTCCTGAGCAGCAAAGTACGCATACTTTGGTTCAAGGAATAAGGACTTACACATATATGTGATAACACACAATGTTTATATCCTTCCATGGTTACATTCTTAGAGGACGTTATATAGTTGTTATTCACAAATCATTTTTCGTAAAAGCCATTTTCAAGTGATTGTAACATAACATGACTTTCGTCACTAGTAAATATGAACTTGGCCAAAGCGAAATCTTACCAACACATATTTTGAGAAATAGATACGTGAGATAAACTCGGCTCGAAATAGCAAATGTGTATAATTAAAGTCTATATAGAAATACGACTTTTGTCTCAAGATAGGAGATAGAGTGGATAGACTTTTGAGTGATAGATAAGTTCAAGTCTCCACATACCTTTTAGTCGATGAAGTTCCAAAAGTTCCTTGAGTAGTTCTTCGTCTTTGTATGATGATCGCCATGGAGTCTAGAGCTCAACTACACTTTCTATCCTAGTCCGAGACTTAGCTATAAGTAAACTAGAAATCAAGACTTATAGTTTTGATCACTAACATTGACAAACATGCTTGAGATAGCAACGCATGCGAGTTCGACCGATCAATGCTCTAACAACATTATAGGGGTCATTGACTGTTCGGTAGATTGACAGAAGATGTTATCTACAAATGCAGATTTTTCATCTTGACTTACGTTAAATGAATCACACATTAGATTCATTCTTATAGGTTGGATCGCACCAAACACAGATTGTTAGATCTTTTCGTGTTTGCCTGCTCTGATACCAATTGAAAAGGCGAGGGTACCCAAATATACCTCAAGCTAAAAATTTTCCTACCTATAATTCCTTTCTCCGAAAGTGATTGTCTATGGACTGAGTCTAGACAATGCAACTAATCGGTTCACACTTCGTGTGATCGTCTATGGATACGAGATCGAGACAATACAACAACGAAGTATGTTTACTTGATAAAAAAGGTTCGGACTTAACCAAACACAATAGGATTGCTTATCAAGTAAATAGGAATTAACGTTTGTGTAATTTACTTTAATTATAATAAAATAATTATAATGCACGAAAAATAAAAGTAAATGACACGGCAAGATTTTGTTAACGAGGAAACCGCAAATGCGAGAAAAAACCCGGGGACCTTGTCGTAATTGAATACTCTCGAGGATTAAGCAGCTACACAAAATTAAACCAACTTTGTATAGTTGAGACCAAGCAACTAAACCTATAGTTCACCTAGTTCCGTTTGTATTCCCACACCTCCAACTTCTGAATAAGTCACGTACTTGGAACAATTCCTTTGGTTCGTATCCAAACATTAAAGGAACAACAAATTTGTTTGGTATCAACTCTCTTCAACCAAGTGATGTGGGTTCGACAAAGTCTCTTCTGTTTATCTCAATAAACTCCTTCGTCAGGTTCTTAGATCTATCTTATTCTCAACTACCAAAGGTAATTGTTAAGATTTTGCGATCAATACTTTTAATCACAAGGAATTGTATTGATGCCGATCTATACAAATAATCAATCCAATCTACCACAAGTATAAACCGATTATAGTTGGATCCTATTTGAGACAAAAGTCGTATGGCTATATAAACAATTATACACATTTGATATTTCGAGCTGAGTTTAACTCGCTTACATATTTCTCGAAATATGTGTTGGTAAGCTTTCGCTTTAACCAAGTTCATCTTATATTCTTGACGAAAGTCAAAAGATGATCATGTGAAAATTTCCTGGTAACATCTTACATGATTTGTGTGAGACAGTCATTTGATGTAGACTCGGAATGTTTCGTATTGATCATTCGATCACTTGAATATTGCTTTGAAGCTAATAGTTTGTGTGAGACAGCTATTCTCGTTTTCCAAGAATGATTCAATAGTTGAAATGAGAGTTTAAAACAACTGGATATAAACATAGTATGTGTACTTGCATATATGTAATCCATGTCTGGGAACCATGGTATGGATACCCGTATGCATACTTGTTGGTTTTGTGAAGTCCGGAAACCTTGTATGTGTACCGGTACGCGTATTGGCGTAAGTTTCAGGTCCGGGAATTTCTGCTGAGTTTGGAAAGTATGCGGACCAGGTTAACATCTTCGGTGAAACACAAACTTAGTCCGACCATTTAGGTTGCTGCACCCGTACGCATACCTAAGTGGATAATGTTCTAAAATCGGTTTGTTCATGAACTAATACATTTATATAATAAGGAATGCAATCTTTTGCAAACCGTGACTATAATGTTCATGACTTGATTCGAGTGAATCAAATTTGATTTTGCTTCAATTGTATTGTATACTTTTATGAGAATATAAACAATTGAACAACTCTACAACTAGTTTCATTTGAGTCATTTGAACTAGTTATGGTTAAGATGAATGAGGTTGATATGAAAGTTTTCATATGGCTAACTTCGGTTAACTATTGTTGAGCCAACAAGTGTACACGTTTAGGTACGGTTACTTATATCTAAATGAAGGTGCATTTCATTTGTGTGTAACAAGCTAAGTTCGATATAACGGTTGAAAGATATTAGCTTGAGTCTAATCATGTTTTCATCTAATGGTGAATATTGAATGATTTTTTACCAAGGTAACATTGATTGCAAACCCTGATTTGAAGACTATATAAAGGGTGAACTCTAGCAACTGGGAAACTTAATCCCCATACCTTCTGTGTGATACTAGTTGCGAGTAGAGTTTATTCTCCTTTAACCTTAGGTTTTTCACGAAACCCTGTAGGTTAACGACTTGAAGACTTCATTGGGATTGTGAAGCCAGACCCAACTATTTTCTTTGTAGTTGCGTGATCTGATCTTGTTACTTCTATCGTATTAAGTACTATCTTCTTTAAGATTGGCTCGAGATTTAATCTCCGATAGGCAAGATAAAAAGTAGTCACAAACATCTTCTTCTCATCGTTTGTGATTCCACAATATCTTGTTTCGCTACCATACGATTAAGATTATGGTGAGGTGATTGATATTTCTAGGTTGTTCTTCAGGAATATAAGTCCAGTATATCCATTGGTTCCTATTCACCTTGATTTATCAAAAGACGGAACTAAACTCATAGGTTTATCTATGGGAGACAGATTTATCTATACAATAGACTTTTCTGTGTGAGACATATTGGTTTATCAAGTCTTCGACTTTAGGTCGTAGCAACTCTTAGTTGTGGATGAGATCAGCTAAGAGAATCAAATACGTAGAGTCCTGCTGGGATTTAGAGACGTAATGAGCGTAACTGTACCTTGATCAGTGTGAGATTGGTTAGGGCTCAACTGCATTCCAGTCCGAAGTTAACTTGGAGTAGGCTAGTGTCTGTAATAGCTTAATACAGTGTGGTGTTCAAATCTGGACCAGGTCCCGGGGTTTCATGAGGATCCCACTAGTTTTGTTGTTAGAGCACTGCTCGGTCAAACTCGCATGAGTTGCTATATCAAGCATGTTTGTCAATGTTAGTGATCAAAACTATAAGTCTTGATTTATAGTCTACTTATAGATGTCTCGGACTAGGACATAGATTGTGTAGTTGAGCCTTAGACTTCACGGCGTTCATCATTTGAAGACGAAGAACTACTAAGGAGAGCTTGTGGAACTTCATCGACAAAAGGTATGTGGAGACTGAAACTCATCTATCACTTGGAATGTCTATTTCTACTGTATCTCCTATATTGAGATGTAAGTCGTGTTACTATATAGTTTTCTATTATACACGTTTGAGATTTCCAGCTGAGTTTAACTCGCTTACATATTTCTCAAAATATATGTTGGAAAGCTTTCGCATCGACCAAGTTCATATTATATTCTTGACGCAAGTCAAAAGATGATCATGTGAAAATTTCCAAGCAACATATTACATGGTTTGTGTGATACAATCATTTGATGTAAACTTGGAATGTTTCGTTATGATTATTTCAATAACTTGAAAATTTCTTTGATGCTAATAGTGTGTGAAAAAGGCTATTGTCATCCTCTAAGAAAGTTTCAATGATTGAAATAAGAGTTTAGAACACTTAACCATTATTGGGTATGTCATGTTGTGTACTCTTGCACATATGTAATCCATATACGAGAACCATAATATGCGTACACGTACGGGTACCTGTTGGCTTGAGAAATCTGGGAACCTAAGTATGCGTAACTGTTCGCATACTGGAGTAAGGTTCATGTCCGAATATTTATGCTGGAATTGGAAGTTCGCGTACCCGTTTGCGTACTGGAGAAACCAATTTTGGTCCGGGTATTTCAAGTATGCGTACACGTTTGCATACTTGAAGGTTAAAGTTCTAAAATCGGTTATATTCATGAACTTAAACATTTATAAAATAAGGAATGCAATCTTTGCAAACCGTGGCTATAATGTTCATGAATTGATTTGAGTGAATCAAACCGATTTTGCTTCAATTGTGTTCTTGTATAATTCTATGAGAATATAGCAATTGAACAACTCTTTAACTAGTTTCATTTGAGTCATTTGAACTAGTTATGGTAAAGATGAACAAGGTTGATATGAGAGTATTCATATGGCTAACCTCGGTTAACTATTATTGAACCAACATGGTGTACACGTTTAGGTACTGAAAATGCGGGGGTCTAACAACCACACCCAACAATTCGTTTGGCAATCTGAGAGGACTTACTCCAATACACTTTCAAGAGAATCAACTAGACATCCAAACTCAATCAAGATTAAAGTATATCAAAGAGTTTAATATCTCTGTTTCACAATGTAATCAGCAAATCAAACAGATAGAAATCCGCGAACCTAATTATTATGTGAAACAACTTGAATGGTACCAAAGACCAATGTTCAAGTGTCAATCAATGTAAATCAACAACCAAAGGTTGGATATTCTAATTGATTGATCTAAACACACAATCTGTGATATTTCAATTATATAACAAAATATAATGCGGAAAAGAAATAACACAAACACCAGAAGTTTTGTTAATGAGGAAACCGCAAATGCAGAAAAACCCCGGGACCTAGTCCAGATTGAACACCACATTGTATTAAGCCGCTACAGACTCTAGCCTACTACCAATTAACTTCGGACTGGACTGTAGTTGAACCCTAATCAATCTCACATTGATTCAAGGTACATTTGTGCTCCTTACGTCTCTGATCCCAGCAGGATACTACGCACTTGATTCCCTTAGTTGATCTCACCCACAACCAAGAGTTGATACGACCCAAAGTCGAAGACTTGATAAACAAATATGTCTCACATGAAAAGTCTATAGATTGAATAAATATGTCTCCCACAGAAATACCCAAGAGTTTTTGTTTCGTCTTTTGATAAATCAAGGTGAACAGGAACCAATTGATAAACCAGACTTATATTCCCGAAGAACAACCTAGTATTATCAATCACCTCACAATATTCTTAATCGACTAGCGTAACAAGATATTGTGGAATCACAAACGATGAGACGAAGATGTTTGTGATTACTTTTATCTTGCCTATCATAGAAATTAATCTCGAGTCAATTATTTCAATTGTACTCAATACGATAGAATCGGGCAAGATCAGAACACGCAACTACAAAGAAAATAGTTGGTGTTAGAGCATAGCTCGGTTGAAGCCACCAAGCGTTGGTATGTCAAGTTTGGTTGTCATATTTTAGTGAATCAAAACTCATTTAAAGAGTCGCTTGATTATTTAATAGAGTCAACTTCGTATAGGTTAGCTTGAAAGTATTAGGATATGAGACATTACAAGTACTAGTACAACCGTTGTCATGGTGGGAGGGCCGACCGAAGAAGAATATGAAGATGGGGTCTGTCTGCAACTATTCCCCCATTTAGAAAAAGTGTTTCAGAAAAAGTGATACTTTCGCTCCATTATTTTTCCGTTTTAGAAATGGAATGTGAAAGTATCACTTTTCCAGAAACAGATAATTAGTCGATCCATAAACCAAAATATGGTTTCATGATGTGTTATGCATCCTTTGTGGTGGTTTGTATAATGGCTATGTATTCAATTTTCGAGAATTGTGCTTAAAGTGAAAGTATCACTTTTTTTGAAACAGAGGGAGTACATCGTTGAATTAGTTGCAATAGAAAATTAGTTGATGCATAAACCAAAATATGGCTACATAAAGTATTATGTATCCTTTGTGGTGGTTTGCATAATGGATTTTCTAAAATTGTGCCTAAAATGAATTTTTTGTAAAAACTCTAAATTTGATATTGTTGTTTGTACTCATTGCGTAGAGTTTTTATAACCTTTCCAACGGGATAAAATTTGTAAAATTCCAAGGCACAGTTTTTTAGATATGTTATATTAAAGTTTGTTTTCCAATTATACCCCTGAAAAGATAGGATACACAAGGAGTTATAGTAATTTGATTAAAATGGAGGGACATTTTTGGTTTTTCAGCCCTAACCATTTCCAATCTTTTTGTGTCAATTTATCACTTAGATTTTACAAAAAAGTGGCCATATAAGGTCCTCCCTCGCTTCGCTCGGTTGGCCCAATTACGTGAAGACTTGAAGAATGTGAAGAAGTAAGGAGCTACAACGACGACATCATCCTTCCACTTGAGGTTAGTAATATTTGACTTGAATTGTTTCATTCCCTAACGTATCTTTCAAGTCGTGCATATTGAAAACATAATCGCTAAGTCGTGAATGATTATACTCTAGTTAGACGTAGTATTAAGGAATACAATACGAAGTATAACACTTATCTTTTGAACTTCGTATATAAGACATCGACATAATCGTTTGAATCCTATTGTGATTATGTATGGGTATGAGGTGAAGATTTAGTTCTAGGAAACAATTTTTTACATTCGTTTAAAGGAAGTACATTCATAAACTTGTTTTGTGAATCAAAAGGGAAATCGCTAGGCTTATTGGTATTGTTATTCATTGCATATCTTTTGAACTACCAATATGTGTGTTTAGTATAACCGCTCATAACTTGTTTATGTATTTTGGTAAAACTATTCACAAGGCCTGACTTTTGTATTGGTATGACTTTTATTAGTGAAACCGATCTTAAGTAATCATCTGAGATGGTATGATCGATTTGTTGTAATTGGTATGACAAACTCTAGTCATTGGGGAACCGATCCTAGTAAGAGGTGCAACCGATCACAAAAGGGGAATCAATCCTTATAAGAGGTGCAGCAAGTTTCTAGTTATTGGGAACCGATCCTATGAACATGTGCAACACGTTTTTAGTTATTGGGAACCGATCCTTTGGACATGTGCACCAAATACAAGTTAGATACCATATATATGTGGGAACCAATCCTAATACCTAGTCAACCAAGTTTTGGTAACTAGCATGACTAATTCTAGTACCCACATGGAGGTAGAACCGTGAAACCCATGATTGGTGATTTGATAGGATAATCAATCACATAGTTCTTGGAAGTCAGATGAACCAATTTTAAATTTGTTTGGAAGTATGGCAAATCGGTTCTAAGATTGTAAGTATGAAAAAGGACTTACAAAGTAAAGATGTAGACATACTTTGAACATTTGCAGTAACGCTTATCTTTTATTGTTCAAAGATATTCCTTAATAGTTAAAGGAGAATCCCGAATCGAAATAAATTGAAAATATTTTAATTAAGGTTTTTAGTTTTATATATCTTTAGAAAATAAAATTTGGTTATATGCATTTACTAATTGGAGATTTTCTACAAAGATCTCGGTCAATATTTGGAAAAGCATTTCCAGAAATTATGGAAACCGAATTTGGAATATATTGCATATCTTGAGAATATTTTCGGTTTTGGAAATTCCTTGGTGTCCAAACTTCCTTGGTCTATAAATATTGAAGTTTGCATTTCAAGCAAACTAATCCTCAGAGCTTGACAAAACTACCTAGTTGTGTTGTTCGGTGGAGCCGCCTATTCGGAGAGGAAAGTAACCTAATTAGGCGAAATCTCTTACGGGCCGCTTGGTTTAAAGACTTCTTTGGGATTGAGAAGCTCTATTAGTATCGTTGGTGGGAAACTAGATAATTGCAGTTTATTATTAGTTCACGATTGATTTGATTGACTAACGGTTGTTGAACTTTGATTGCACCTAGTTTGTTTATGCTTGAGAATATTCTCTTCTGATATAAGATTCACTCAAACTAGGTCGAAGTTTCGACGAGGATCTTTAGACTGTTTGTAGATCTAATGACGTCTTGTGATAATCCATTGTTAACAGACTCCGTTCGGTGTGTGATTGATCACAAGAGATTCAAGTTGATTGTGTGCGGGTGTTTATTGAAGATGTAAGAAGATGAAGAAGATTTCTGATTTGGGTTCATAATCTTTGGTGTGCACAATATTTTTTTCGGCTGGAAAATGATCCAACTATAATCGGTTTATTTTTGTGATAGATTGGATTGATTAGTTGAGTAGATCGGCATCAATGCGTTTCTTTGTGATTAAAAGTATTGATTGCAAAATCTTTACAATTATTTTGGTAGTTGTTGATAATATAGATCTAATGACCTGACAAAGGAGTTTATTGGGATAAACGGAAGATCCTTTTGTCGAACTCATATCACTTGATTGAAAAGAGTTGTTACCGAACATATTTGTTGTTCTTTTACTGTTTGGAATACAAACCAAAGGAATTGTTCCAAGTGCGTGACTTATTGCAAGTTGGAGGCGCAGGGATACAGACGGAACTAGGTGAATTATAGGTTTAGTTGCTTGGTCTCAACTATACGAAGTTGGTTTAGATTTTGTATAGCGGCTTAATCCTGAGACTATTCAATTCTGGACAAGGTCCCGGGGTTTTTATGCATTTTCGGTTTCCTCATTAACAAAATCTTGTTGTATCATTTACTTTTATTTTCCGTAATTATAATTGTTGTTATTTTAATTTAAAGTAAATTACACAAACGTTAATTCATATTTACCTGATAGCAATCCTATTGTGTTTGGTTAAGTCCGAACCTTTTATCAAGTAAACATACTTCGTTGTTGTATTATCTCAATCTTGAATCCATAGTCAATCACACAAGTTATCTTTTTATCGTATTGTCTCGATCTCGTATCCATAGACGATCACACGAAGTGTGAACCGATTAGTTGTATTGTCTCGACTCAGTCCATAGACAATCTCTTTCGTAGAAAGAACTTATTGGTGGAAAAGTTTTAGATTTAGGTATATTTGGGTACCCTCGTCTTTTCAGTTGGGTCTGGCTTCACAATCCCAATGAAGTCTTTGAAGTCGTTAAGCTACATGGTCTCGAAGAAACCTAACGTTATAGAAGAATCGACTCTAGTTATGCAACTAGTAACACACAAGAGGTGTGGGGATTATTTTTCCCAGTTGCTAGAGTTCTTCTTTATATAGTTTTCAAATCAGGGTTTGCAATCCAAGTTACCTTGGTACAAAGCATTCAATATTCACCGTTAGATGAAAAACCTGATTAAACCAAGCTAATATCTTTCAACGTTAGATCGAACTTAGCTTGTTACACACAAATAAAATGTACCCTCATTTAGGTTTATGTAACCGTACCTAAACGTGTACACCATGTTGGTTCACAAATAGTTAACCGAGGTTATCCATATGATTACTCTCATATCAACCTTATTCATCTTAACCATAACTAGTTCAAATGACTCAAATGAAACTAGTTAAAGAGATGTTCAATTGATATATTGTCATAGAATTATACAAGAACACAATTGAAGCAAAATCGGTTTGATTCACTTGAATCAATCATGGATATTATAGCCACGGTTTGCAAAGATTGCATTCCTTAATATATAAATATTTATGTTCATGTTTATAACCGATTTTAGAACTTTAACCTTCAAGTTTGCAAACGGGTACGCATACTTGAAATACCCGGACCAAGATTGAGTTACGCCAGTACGCAAACGGGTACGAGAACTTCAAATCCCAGCAGAAATTCTCGGACATGAACCTGTACGCCAGTATGCAAACGGTTACGCATACTTAGGTTCCCGGATTTCTCAAACCAACAGGTACGCAAACGGGTACGCATACTATGGTTCCCGGACATGGATTACATTAATTTTTAATGTGTTTTCCTGCTCTATTACCATTGAAAATGCGGGGGTCTAACAACCTCACCCAAAAATTCGTTTGGCAATCTAAGAGGACTTACTCCAATACACTTTCTAGAGAATCAACTAGACAATCATACTCAATCTAGAGTAAAGTATATCAAAGAGTTTAATATCTCTATTTCACAATGTAATCAATAAATCAAACAGATAGTGTTAGAGTACTGCTCAATCAAACTCGCATGCGTTGCTATCTCAAGCATGTTTGTCAATGTTAGTGAT
This sequence comes from Papaver armeniacum, assembly GCA_023531295.1. Classification (NCBI taxonomy): domain Eukaryota; kingdom Viridiplantae; phylum Streptophyta; class Magnoliopsida; order Ranunculales; family Papaveraceae; genus Papaver; species Papaver armeniacum. The sequence goes on from JAJJWW010010362.1 coordinate 62,575, forward strand.
CAAAACTATAAGTCTTGATTTCTAGTCTACTTATAGCTAAGTCTCGAACTCGGATATAAAGTGTAGTTAAGCTCTAGACCCCATGGCGATCATCATACAAAGACGAAGAACTACTCAAGGAACTTTTGGAACTTCATCGACTAAAAGGTATGTGGAGACTTGAACTTATCTATCACTCAAAAGTCTATCCACTCTATCTCCTATCTTGAGACAAAAGTCGTATTGCTATATAGACTTTAATTATACACATTTGTTATTTAGAGCCGAGTTTATCTCGCGTATCTATTTCTCAAAATATGTGTTGGTAAGCTTTCGCTTTGGCCAAGTTCATATTTACTAATGACGAAAGTCATATTAAGTTTCAATTAATTGAAAATGGCTTTGATGAAAAATGGTTTTTGAATAACAATCATATAACGTCCTCTAAGAATGTTTCAATGATTGAAATGAGAATTTAGAATATATAACTTTTGAAGGATATAAACATTGTGTGGTAACACATATGTGTGTAAGTCCTTATTCCTTGAACCAAAGTATGCATACTTTGCTACTCAGGAAAACCGGAACTAAAGTCCGCGTACCAGTACGCGCACCATCGGAAGTTCACGTCCGTGAAAATCATTGGAGTTTGTGAATCGAAAACAAACTCATTAGAAGTACTTAAGTTCGCGTACTTAGGTTGATTATTTTCTAAAAACGATTATTCGTGAGCTTAAACTTATATAAACTAAGGAATGCATAATTGCAAACTGTGGATATAAAGTTCATGAATTGATTCGAGTGAATCAAATTGTTTTTGCTTCGATTGTGTCTTATATACTTCTATAAGATCTAAGCAATTGAACAACTCTCTAACTAGTTTATTTGAGTCATTTGAACTAGTTGTGGTAAAGAAGAATATGGTTGATATGAAAGTGCTCATATTGCTAACCATTTGGTTAACTACTGTTTAACCAACTAATTAAGTGTACATGTTTGGGTACGGTTACACAAACCTAAATAAACGTGCAATTCATTTGTGTGTAACAAGCTAAGTTCGATCTAACGGTTGAAAGATATTAGCTTGAATCTAATCATGTTTTCATCTAACGGTGAATATTGAATGCTTTGTTACCAAGGTAACTTAGATTGCAAACCATGATTTGAAAGTCTATATAAAGGAGACCCAACTATTTTTTCTGTAGTTGCGTGATCTGATCTTGTTGTTTTTATCGTACTAAGTACAATCGTAAGATTGGCTTGAGATTGATTTCTCCAATAGGCAAGATATTAAAGAAGTCACAAAGACCTTCGTCTCATCATTTGTGATTCCGCAATATGTTCTTTCGCTAGTCGATTAAGATTATTGTGAGGTGATTGATAATACTAGGTTGTTCTTCGGGAATACAAGTCCGGGTTATCAATTGGTTCCTGTTCACCTTGATTTATCAAAATACGGAACAAAAACTCGTAGGTGTTTCTGTGGGAGACAGATTTATCTATTACCGTAGACTTTTCTGTGTGATACAGATTTGTTTATTAAAGTCTTCGACTTTAGGTCGTAGCAACTCTTAGTTGTGGGTGAGATCATTTAAGGGAATCAAGTGTGTAGTATCCTGCTGAGATTAGAGACGTAAGGAGCGCAACTGTACCTTGGATCAGTGTGAGATTGATTGGGGTTCAACTACAGTCCAGACCAAAGTTAGTTTGTAGTAGGCTAGTGTCTGTAGTGGCTTAATACAATGTGTGTTCAATCTGGACTAGGTCCCGGGGTTTTTCTGCATTTGCGGTTTCCTCGTTAACAAAACTTCTGGTGTCTGTGTTATTTCTTTTCCGCATTATATTTTGTTATATAATTGAAATATCACAGGTTGTGCGTTTAATCGATCAATTGGGAAATCCAACCTTTGGTTGTTGATTGAAGGTTGTTGATTGAAATTGATTGATCCTTGAACATTGGTCTTTGGTACCGTTCAAGTGATTTCTCTTTTATTCAATTAGACTCGCAGATTTCTATTTGCTTGAGTAAGTATTGAATCGAGAAAGAGAGATATAACTCTTTGATATACTTTTATTAAGATTGAGTCTGACTGTCTTGCTGATTCTCTTAAAAGTATATTGGAGTTAGTCCATACAGATTGCTAAGTGAAATGTTGGGTGTGGTTGTTTTACCCCCGCCTTTTCAATTGGTATCAGAGTAGGCAAACACTATAAACCTAATAAGTTTGTGTTTGATTGATCCTTAAAAATTGATAATTAATAAGGGGAAAGCCACTTTTACTAGGGGGAAAGCTGACTTTGGTCTAGGTTATTTGACTTCAGGTCAATATTGGGTGGATTTAAAATAAGCTTTCCCCCTATCAAAAAAATACTTTTGATAATTTACCATTTCATCTTCCAAAACTAACCGTACATAACCTTTTTTTTATTAACCGTACGTATTAACAAACCCTAGTTAACATCATAATATTAGATTATTAGTTTGATCCCGAATGTGAAGTACTAAAGTGGAAGAGAACTATCATATCCAATTGTTTGAGATAGAACCAGAAGAAAAGCAACATGATGCAGAAATATTACAAGGAAATCAATTGATTGAGGTATTTAACTTGGTTATACAATCTGTTCCTTTTCCTTTCTCCATGGCATTAATTAGTTTATAGACTAAAAATACAACTTACATTATTTTGTATATTTGTTAAGGTTATTGATCATAAGAATGAGGTTCCAGTTGTTGATATTGGATGTGATGAATTTGGACTTGACTGTGCAACTCGTTCTGCTTCTTCCAACTTGGACTTGACTGAACTTTTACAACCAATAAGGTAAGTTAGGTATATTATAGGCCGAACTCTAATGCAGTATATCACATACAGTTATCTAAATTGTTCTGTTATTGTATATTTTCTCATAGGTATTTGAGTCCAAGGAAGCAGTCCGTGATTGGTGTATGGAATTAGGCAAAACTCGGAATTGCGTTATTGTTTGCAAGTCATCAAGGGAAAAAAATCTAGATAGGAATGGAAAAGGATCGTATTTAGAAATGCAATGTGAGAGAAGTGGCTTGCATGTCATCCACAAGGGTAAAAATCATATACCAAAGACATCAAATGTGAAGAAACAACATTCCGGTACTAAAAAATACGGGTGCCCGTTTATGCTCAGTGCTCTTTGTGGAGATGATGGAAAAGAGCGTGTTCGGGTAAAGTGTGGTTCTCATAATCATGATCTCCCTAAAACTCTTACGGGACATGCATACGGTTGAAGGAAGAAAAATTCAAGAAAGTTGATAGCTTTACTGTGGCTGGTGCTAAACCTCATAATATTCTAACTTCGATAAAACTGGACAATAAGGATAATTATAGTACTATAAGAACCGTGTACAATGCTAAAGCTAAACTAAAATAGATTTGGAATGAGGGCAGGTCAGTAATGCAACAATTCATGAAGCTTTCAGAAGACACAAATATACAGTTGAGCGCAAATATGATCCCATAACAAAGGAGGTAACAGATCTATTTTTTGCTCACCCTAAATATGTTTTACTAGCCCAGTGTTTCCATCAGTTTATTCTTCTTGATAATACCTACAAAACCAATAGGTGTAAGTTGCATTTGTTCCATGTGGTCTCGCATACATCAACAGGAAAAACATTTACAGTTTCCCTTGCTTTCATGAGTAGAGAGAAAATTGAAAACTACATATGGGCTTTGCAATGTGTCAAGCGTTTGTATCGGGAAAATGAGGTTCCTTCAGTAGTTGTAACCGATGCAGATAGTGGCTTGATTACTGCAGTAGAGTATGTGTTTCCAATGGCAGCAAATCTCTTATGTACATGGCATATCGAGAATAATGTATATTCTAAATGTGCAAAGCATTTTAGAATTGTTAGGGACAACAATATTGAAGATACTATGGAAAAAAAATGAAGCCAAAAGAGACAACGGTAAAGAAGAAAATGGTGAAATGGAAGATATTATGGAAAAAAATGAAGCCAAAAAAATTGATGATAAAAAGAAAATCAAAGAAGCCGAGAAGCCGAGAAGGAGAAAAACATAGAGTTGTTTGATAAGTTTATGGATGATTGGAAGTCCCTTTGTTGGTCACTGGCTGTAGATGAGTACTATGAACGGTATAAAAGGTTTTGTGCTATATGGTCTCCAAAATACAACATTTCGGTGAATTATGTGACCACTACTTGGTTGGATAAGTCAAAACAGAAATTTGTTCGAGCATGGACTGATAAGATCAAACGCTATAACAATGTTGCTACAAGTAGGGTGGAAAGTGCACACGGTACATTGAAAAAGTACTTTGGGGCATCACAAGGGTCATTTGTTACTTGTTGGTATAATGCTCATCAAAGGTTCGAAAATGATTTTGTGAAAATTCAAAGTGACTTCGAAGATAGCGCAACAAGAACCATGCTTAACTTTTCAAAACAACCAATGTTTCAGATGCTTCTGAATAATGTGTCACATTTGGGTTTAAGGCTTTTGAATGATGAGTTAAAACGTGTCGACAAGCATGGGTCAGGCATCAAAAAATGTGGGTGTGTGATTCTTACAACCAATGGGTTACCCTGTGCACACATACTGCTTCAATTTAAGGCATCTCATGGTTTCATACCTCTAAGCGCCATCGATTCGTTTTATCCGCAGCTGACTAGCACTCCACCAGTAAAAGACCGTACGACAAAAGCATTTTATAAATCACATAGAAAATGTGAGTATGGATGGACATTGCAGGTATTGGGTTGTGGTCAAACAATTGAAATTGCTTAAAAAGCAGAAGCACCGTGGAGGTATGTGCGAAATGAAATGGTTAAAAATCTTAAAAAAATGAATCTTTTTATGAATCGATGTGGGGTGTCGAGGAGTTTAATGATATAATGGAGAATGTAGCTTTCCCTATTAGTGGTGTTGATATGGATGTCAAGTATTGGATGACAATGCCTGAAGATGGTTTTCTTATAGCCGAGACCTTCACAACCGTCGTCGTCGTATATAGTGAGCATGGAAGCTATACTTTTGTGCCTAACCATGTTAGACTTTCCAACATGACAAAGGGTAAGATTATCTTTATGGGTTTCGTTGATGGATGGCATTTTGTGAGTCTGCAGGTGCAACCCAATGCACCGATCCCTCTATATCCATCATATGATTTTGCAGGGAAAGCCTTGAATGATTATGGACGGGAATGGTTATCTCCATACAAGAACAGAATTGCAATTTATGAAGCGCTATCGAAAATAACTAAGGCTAAAAACAAAAATCAAAGGATGATAACAATCAACTTGGATGAAAGCATTGAAGAATAACATTATTTTGCAAATGTCAGGACAACGTATTTTGATATGGTAATGCTTTCTTTCTCAAACTTGTTTGAAATATACATGTTACTGCACTGTACCTTACGAATCTAAAGGAATTGCATATATATACCACTTACATTTATAAGTTTATTATTCCTTTCAATGTTTCTTACATAAATTTTCTGTTTGTTTTAATTTTGAAGGTCCTTTATTATTTAAGTAGGATGATTTTGGTGCTAGCCTTCAGAGATAATGGGGAGCAACTAAGGGATTGTATACGACGCTATTTGGATTTTGGAGGATAGACAATCTTTGTTTGATGCATTTTTCATGCAGACGGGAGGAAGGGAGTCAAGTTGCAGTTCAAAAATGTTGGTTCCAGTAAATATTTCTTTCAATCGTAAACTTCTTTTACATAAAAGAATGAATTATTTAGAATCAAACTAGTATATTTAATTTTAGAGCCAAAGATGTTGAAGTATAACGGTGTTGATTAAATACGCACATCTTACATTGTAGTCGAACCAGATTCATGGAAGCTTGTTGTTTGAGTATAACCTTGCACAA
>JAJJWW010010363.1:0-171649 GCA_023531295.1 Papaver armeniacum
ATGGGGGAATTGGCATAATGGAAGTGCTCTCGTGTCTTGAGCTATCTTGCCGTAATTGATGATGGGAATGTTTTATGGTGGCTCAAGGTTAGCCGGAAATGGCCCGACCGAGAAGGAAGTGGCGTGGGCAGCCGTGATTGGAATGGGAGCCGTACTAGACTCCGAGAGAGAATGAGTTTGAGGTGAGAAAGCGGTGGTGGTATTGATTGTGACAGGATCAAGCAATCCTGCAGTTTGGTGCTGGTGGAATGCAGTGAGGGATGTCTGGCAGGATTGATTGCAGGGAATGGATGCTTGTAGTCACTGAGCTAATGTTGCAGGTTTGCTTGTGGGAAGTGGCCTGAGCCGGTTGAGCTGCTGCTGCAATGGCAGAGCAATGGGGCAGCTGAGGATTTGGGGTTGCAGTCATAAAACTCAGTGCAGGAGTTGTCAGTGGTGGTACTCAATGAGATGAATGCCAGGCAAGGATGGATTGTCAGGGTGGAACTGAAGCTGTGGTCGATGACGAGAGCATTGTAGGTGGTTTTGTGAGTCAAGTGTAGCAAGATGAGCAATGGAGCCGAGTCGCTGATGTGAATTGGCCAAAGTGGAGTCGAAGTGAGTGATATTGCAGTGAATTTGAAGTTGCAGATTGCAGGCCGTAGTTTTATTGCTTAGCCATTATGGTCGGAAGACAGGATCATGGCCCGGCAAGATGGTAGTAGCCCACCACTCAGCCCGCTCACCAGTAACATGCTAACTCGTGTCCGACTGAGTTGAGTCATCCCATTTGACTCAATGATCTAAACCGATCTCACTCGCTTTACCCGATCCGACTCAGCGTTGACCCGACCGATTCGAATTCGCTGACCCTGTGATCAGCGGACTTTGCCGGTCATCGGAGCTGTTTTTCCGGCGACTTTCCACTCGATTTCGCCACAATCCCACTTCCGGCGACCATTTTCGGGCGTATTTTCACACGGTTTCTCATTCTTGTGGGCTTGGTGGATTCTCACCTAATGGACTTTGAAGACTAGACCTAATTTTAGAAGTCGAGAAAAGCTATAAAAGGGAGGTTTTCTACAACACATGAGATATCTTTTCTTTGGGAATTTTGGAGAGCCACTTTTGTTTACGCTTCTAGGGTTTGGTTTTGTTCTTCTTCTTCCTTGTTTATTATTGAATATTGATGATGATGAACTCCATAGCTATGAGTAGCTAAACATCTTATTGGTTATGGGATAAAAGTTGATTTCTCAACATGCTTTTGATTCAATGAATTAGTTTTGTCTCGCAATTATTGTTTGTGATTCACAATTAATAGTGTTATAAGATTTGAAAACTTGTTAGGTTGAGTCCGGAATCAATCCGATTTGTGTTCATCTCTAGAGCTATATTAGGGTTTTCAATACGAAAAAGTTGTTTATCCCCGATTCTAAGTAGCATAATTGTGGTTAGTGCTTGTAGTGATACATCCTATTAGTCACAAGTGAATCATAACTTTTGTTAAAACGTCTAGTGCTTTTACACATTCGCTTGCATTGATGAGTCTTATTCCATAAATCTTAATGCTTTTAGGGAGTTAAACTTAATTGTGCTTTTACACTTTAGGTTGCTTTCATTTAAGAATTCACATATGCATCTTTTAATGTGGTTGTGATGAAAACAGGAATTAACGGGTTATACTTGCGATCAAGATATCCTAGGACTTTTAATAAATACGAGATTAAAATACCAATTCTAATCATTGATGAAAATACATGTTTGTGAATGATACTATCCCTTGACCAATATCTTCTCCTTATTGATTTCTCAAATTATTTACTTTGCTTTCAACTACTTTTATTTCTTAAACAACAAACATACCTTGGGTTACTTTAGAAACTAAATTTACATAACAACAAACGCCTCTCAGGATACGAACTCTTCCTTACCTTGTGCTTCATTTAAATTTAGTGCGTAAGAAAGTGAAATTATTTTTGACGGATTGACACACGATCATGGGCTCGGATCCGGGTCGTGGGTCGGGTCTTGGACTGCTCAAGCCCATGTCTTGTAAATGGGTTGCTCCTTGTTGGGTTGCAACCGATGCGCCACGGCTTTGGCTTTCTGCTCCATAGACGCTTGTCTCCAATTTTCTCGCTCTTTTGGCTCCTCAATTTCTCCGAGCTTTATTTTCTACCTAAAAACACAAAATTAATTAGTACAAATATTTATTCTTGAAAACAAAGAAAATACGTAATTTGGGATAATATCTCGATTTCGAGCACAAAAGATGAGTTAAATGCCAATAAATAGATGTAGAAATATGCAATATTTGGCACTCATCACGTACCCTGGTCTCGTAGGAAGTGGAAACGATTAAGTAGTGGAAGAATAGAGTAACGTGTAACCGTCATATGTTATGCTTCCATGATGAGGAAAGTGAATTCGTGTAACCGTCAGTCATTACGCTTCCATAATGAAGGAAAGGAATTGTTTACACCGTTACTTTTCACCACCACTAATTGTCCTCTTTCATGACATTTTCTTGTAACGGGCGCATTGCACGCCGCACGCTGTAAACCACCAGACCAATACCCTGATGAGTATCCCCCAGTTTGTGACATATTTGATGTCTCGAGTGTTTTCGTGAAAAACGTGTAGCAGGTTGATATGTGTGGCAAGTCAAAGTCAAGATAATTTGCCATAGGAAAAATAACATGTGATGATATTAGGCTTGCCTTGGTCGGACGCCTAAAACTTGCCACAAGTCTGTCAGTTTGGTGGCGAACTTGAATGGCTGAGATTACATCTCATGAGGAAGGGTAGCCGTTGATTATGGCCACATCTTTGTTGTGTAACAAAGTGGCACCATTAGCATAGTGGCGCCTGGCGTATCCGTGGCGTAGCGGGTTTCCTGGGACTTGCCGCAAGTCCGTCAGTTCAGTGGCGAACTTGGATGGCTGAGATTGTATCTCATGAGGAAGAGTGGCCATTGAATATGGCCGCATCTTGTTATATAGCGAAGTGGCGCCATTGGCATAGTAGCATGGCCAAAGCTAGGTTTGGATCCATGGCCGGCAAGGTGGCCAAGGCTAGGATTTGGCACCGTGGTAAGAATTAGGGCTTGGCGGTATGGCCAAGGCTAAGATTTGGCGTCGTGGTAAGAATTAAGGCTTGGCGGCGTGGCCAAGGCTAGGATTTGGCGTTGTGGTAAGAATTAGGGCTTGGCGGCGTGGCCAAGACTAGGATTTGGCGCCGTGGTAAGAATTAGGGCTTGGCGGCGTGGCCAAGGCTAGGATTTGGCGACGTGGTAAGAATTAGGGCTTGGCGGCGTGGCCAAGGCTAAAGTGGCATGCTACCGCGGAAGAGTGGCATGTTGGAATGTCGATCAATATGTTGTTGTGGTAAGGCGCGTTTGGCTTTGCCGCTTAGTATGGTGGCACGGCAGGTGCGTTTGGCCTTTAATGTATGGTGGCAAGTTTGGAGCGACTTGATTGGCCGAGGAAAGGGGGCGGCCAAACATAAGGCGCGGCTACACTTCTGGTGATAGACTCAAAGTCTTGAAGATATATACTGGATACGGTGGACACTTATCTTCTGCGAATAGTCAATTCAGTTGCGAATTCTACTGAAACCCTAAGTTTCAAACAAGATCAATACTGAAGACGTGGAGGAAAATAACGACTGGAGACTGACAATGACCAAAGCTGGACATAGCCAGAAAATAGCCACACGGCTTTGTATACATCATATGCTTCTCAGCCGACATGTTCTGGTACTTCTCACAAGACGGAAATCACCAAAGGTGGTCATCACGGATTTTGGCGCATGAACATTGGTCCATTTCATCAATTTCAATCAAGAAGAATTAATATTAATAAAAGGGTTTCTCATTCAAAAAGAAAATCCTAATTCTAAAATGAAGTTGTTCAAATGAGCAAAAATATATCTACTACGAAGAACAAGAAAAGAAAACATTCAAATGTTTAAACAAGATTATGAGTAAGACTAATCGTCGGAGTCATCCGATTCGTCACCACCATCATCATCATCCTCTGAGGAATCCTCTCCGGACTCTTTCTCATAATCACTGTCTAAATCATCATGGAATTCTTCTTCGATATCGCCATATATTGCATCCAAGAGGTCTTCTTCATCACGTTCAGCTTGAAGATCAGCCTTAACCTGTCGCTCAATCTCCATGTGCGGTGGATATGGCTTACTTTTGCGTTCTGGCAGCCTCCATACAAGTTCCTATTCTTCCTCTCAAGCGTTTGAGTCTCGAAGCTACACCATCGGGACGAGATCGGAGTCTCTCTCGCCTTCTAGCGTCTTCTTCCGCTGAATCCTACGTCTTTTGTCCCGATAATCAGCCAATATCTCTTCCCTTTCCTTTCTCTTCAAGAACTCATCATGAGCAACTTTCAGATCAAAGGGAGGCGCCTTAGCATAAGCACGTGCTTTGGCCATAGGAGTCCCGGAATCTTCATCAGAAGAGCCGGAAGAATAATCATCGTTGGAAGACACCATTATCTGCAACCAGAGACACGGAGTCATGGATATGTCAATTCCAATCTCACAACGAAAATGGTAATTCTTAACTCTTACCTTTTTACGATTCCACTAACAGTAGTGATTGTAATGCAAGAGTTAACACTTCAAAACCCGCTCGTTTCTTCGAATCTACAAAAGATTTAGCAAAACTCGATTTTCATAGAATCATGAACATTTCTACTGTATGAACATCCACCATGGAGTTATGAAAACTAAAACATTATTTCATCATAAATAATTGTTTACTTCTAATAACTACACAAAATTCAAGTTTTGATTTTTAATATATATATATATATATATAAATAAAAACGTGATTTATTCACGTAAATAAAATAAAAAAACATTTTTTGACGTGAGCAAGGCTCACATAAATAAAGTTCGTGTATATTCCACGGTTTCATAAAAAAATACGTGAACAGCCCATGGTTTTATAAATTTTTTTTTCCTTCGTACAATCGTCCGTCTTTGAAACGAGGGTTTACTTCGGTTTTGTGAAAACTCACACTTTTCAAGATAAAGTTTTGGTTCTCATGAAAGCTCATAAACAAAATTTTATCACTGGACACAAGTCTATGTATAAAAAAAATCTCTCCTAAGTCGTGGATTATTACTAGTTTTTTTGAACTAACGATCGAATTAACATACGTTTTCTAAAAACAAGGGTTTTTCTACAAAACTCACACTCATATATGCACATGTATATAACTTTAACATGATCAAGGCATGAACAACTCATGAAACTCATGAAATCAGCAAAAAAAAAAAAAGTTTACCTGGTCGGTGTCGGCCAGAATATGGCCGGACGGTGCTGCTCCGGCTGGAAAATTCCGGCGAAAATCTTTACTCCTCCCTGATGGCGCGAAGGTGATGAAGAGATGAAAGTGGTGGTTGGTCAAGGTGAAATAAAAAAAAAGGATTAATCCCTTTTATATCAAATTTTATTTCCAAAACCTAAGTTCACAAGGATTTCCTTTTCGGGCCCGACCCATGAATCCTAAACCGACCAAGGTTCCATCATCAAATCAACGGTTCAACACCAATTTATGCTTATTAGACGATGCTCTACCGCGCCACTGGGATCTTCGTTTAAGCCGTGGTTCACTCGCGCAATCGAAAATCCGGTAACATTTTATCTTACGACTAAGTTCAATTACTTATATTGTTTGGAACTGGAAAATCACCATTCAGTGCTGACTGAGGAACATGACTGTCCCTCACTAAGCAGGGGACTTAATGTAGATGGTGGATTTTCGACAAGGGCTAAAATCGTAAACCCATAATTGTGCATACTCCTGATCCAGCAATCAGATGAATATTGAATCTCATGTCTCTTACCGAAAGCGTGAAAGCTCATGCTACAAGAATCTCTGACTGAGAATACTGTCTCTCAAGGTATATGTAGATGTGTAGTCTCTCAGCTGAGGAAACGGCATATCTTATGAATACTGAGCAATTTCAGTAATTACTTATATATAAAATAGAAAGATTGGACGGCTCCTAGACAGCTTGCCTGCTAGTATAGAGCAATAACGTCTTCAGGATGTAACAATTGTTTTCCCTGACTATATAAAAGAAATATGACGCTTCAACAAGCTCATATCACTCAATTCATGAATAATTAATGCTCCTAGACTATCGTACTAGTATAGAGCCATCAATTAATTATTCCTAAATCATTAGATTCATTAACTGAATCCCTGGAAAATATTCTATGTCTTCCATAATATTTCATTACTTCAATTCATGATTCTTCCCAGCAGAATTCCATGGGTTAGTAATAAATATCCAACACATGGGCATCTGAACGACTATCGAGTAAGCCCCGACTAAAATGGTGCAAGTGTACTCAGCAATAATGCACTAACGAGCACCTGAATGCACGAACGAGCATTCCACAATACGAAGGAACGATGAACCTATGCAAAATAGGGAGAAAATAATAAATAATAAAATATCAATCAAGGCGCTGGGGGACTGGGCCCACCGGCCGGCCGGTCGTTCCGTGGCCAGTCCCAGCCCCATGCCCAATTTTATATTTTATCATATTTTTATTATTTTCCTTGATCTCATGAAAATCCCTTCATTTGAACAAATATCTTTCGTTTTAAGGAAACTCCTCAGTTTCATGGTGTTTCCTTCGCATCAAGGAAGTAATATAAAATTAGGAAAGGTGTCATGGGACCATGTCTACTAGCCGACTGGCTATGCCCTAGTCGTGGCCGGTCCCACACCTCATTATTTTATTATTATATCCCTCATCTCATGAAAACTCCTTAATTTCATGATATTTCCTTCGAAGTCATGAAAAATAATATAAATTAGGGAAACTCGTGGGACCGGGCCCTAGCCGGACGGTCATGCCCTAGACGGTCCCACATGGCCCTTATTTTTTATGTTTCCTTCATTCCATGAAATTCCTTGATTTCATGATATTTCCTTCAAATTATGAAAATTCCTTCAAATCATGAAATAATACATAAAATTAGGGAAAGCTCACGGGACAGGGCCCTAGCCGGCCGACCATTCCCAAGCCGGTCCCACACGCCCTTATTTTATTATTATTAATATTATTTGTTTCCTTCATCTCATGGAAACTCCTTCACTTCAAGGAAAACTCCTTAGTTTCAACAAACTCCTTGATTTCATGATATTTCCTTAAAATCATGAAGAATAATATAAAATTATGAAAAAGTGTCATGGGACGGGCTTATTGGCCGGACGGCCATGCCTTGGCAATAGCCGGTCCCACACTTCATGATTTCTTCATTTTATTATTATTATTTCCTTCATCTTATGAAGTTTCCTCAGTTTGAGCAAAAACCTTGATTTCTTCATATTTTCTCAAATGATTGCTCAAATGCACGCCAGAAAATATCAAAATTCTCAGGACTGAGACGCGAACACTTTGGTGATGTGAGCATATTACCTTGACCGACCAAGGTTATGTCTTTGGCTTGCAAGAGGCCGGTCCCTCATACTTTCATTATTTGACCTAATTTGTTCACATTAGGTTCAAACTCTTCCAAACAATTTTGGAATTCCATAAAATGATCGTCATACGGTCCCGTGACCAACCAGGGTTGGTTTCATGATCCCTTGGTCGGTCCCTCATCTCTTCATAATTAATTAGGTGTTATCACCTAAGGCATTATTTTAATAAATGATTAAACCAGCATTTAATCATCCTTTCACCAACTGGTCTTCAAGAGACTTTGGTATTTGCTCACTTGAGCATCTGGGCGCTACATGGTCGACCCATTATCCCATGTAGCCGGTCCCTCCTTCACTCTGTGGTTGATTTTCAATTGATCATCAATTGATCAAACTAGGGTTTCGAGTCCAAGGTTCATAATTCCAGATCCAAACGCTAATAATTTTACGTTGATCCCATGATCAACATTTTTATTAATTATACTCGGTTCAGTTGCCAGTATTTTAAATAATACTTTATTTGGTCATGTTACCAGTTATTCATCAAATGAGCAACATTTTCTCAGATGAGCAATGTTTGCTCAAACCAAGGAATATTGGTTCAACTATTAATATTCAACAGTCCATCGAATGAGCAATATTTGCCCACCTTAACTATCAACATTTACTTGAGAATCATACCTCTGTTTCAACAGACACGTTCAATTCATGAGTCTCGGAACATTTTCAAATCACGTTCGACTCATCAATACAAGGACTCATCGTCCCATGAAGTCAGCAACTGACTAACTAAATACACGTCTGCCTTGCAGACTCCACAATCACGAGACATCAATCGTGTCACATGGGGGGATATTAACTAGGGTTTTGGTCTGGCGGTCTACGGCACGTGTGTTCATACACACGACGAGAATGTGATCAAGTCGTGAAATCAGTTGAAGGATTTAGCAAAGTAGTGGATGGAAAATCAACCAAGTCTTCGCACGATGAGCAACTGGTTTTAACACGATTTCCACTTCCCCACTCTTTGACTCCAGCAACTGTCACACTTCATGGGATCAATGTGTTTACAATTCTAGCAATATAAATACGTCTCTGAATCATGATTGAAAACAAGACAAACTTTCGTCAAACAGACAACAAGAGATTAACATCTCAACGTTTGAGCAATTACTCTCAACAGAGCAAATTCAATCAATCATAATTTATCTTATTTCTTCACGCGGAATACACAACACATCTACAATCTTCGATCACCATTGATCTCACACATTTCTCAGCTTCCCTATTACAGATCGAACCATCCTCTCTTGTGACCGAATTGACTCTGGAACGGCCATTGTCTTGGTTTAGGCCAGAGTCCTACAGATTGTTCTCTCGAATGCAAAGCACTCCCTTTTTTGCAGTGCATTTGTGTGAGGTTTGACAGTTCACTCGGTTCAAGGAGTTTCCTCCGCAAGGTCGTCTCCTCAATTCCGTAAAAACTAGCAACTAGTTTTGCCCCATCTACAGATGGTATAGTTCAAATATACACTCTAGGAGACGATAGTGGATGAAGGAACATAGGGGAGACTCCTTATGCTTTTCGGGGTTCAGGTGTCTACGCACATGGTTGTATTTTCTAGAAGGATTGTCTTAAGCACAATATAGTATCTTTCAATTTAGACACCGAGACGTTCCATGAACATTCGCCACCCCCTCATCATATATCTTGGTGTCAATTTTGGATAGATTCTTACCCATCACTTGGGATGGTCATGTGCGGAGATCGCCTTTTATTTACTACATCCACGAGGCGGTTGATAAGCCGCAGATAGATTTCTGGGCACCCATATTCGAAGAAAATATTCATACATGGGCACCTGGCGGGGAATGGAATTGGGATCACAAGATGAACATTATCTTGGAAATGGAATGGGATGATTGGCCGACTTATAACCCGATAGCCTTTGGAAATAACAACAACCTCCTATTGTGGCAGAATAGGCGTTTATTGCGTTACAATACACTCACCAGAACTTGGACGGAAATTTGGGGGATAATACCGTGGGAAACATGGGTTCGAATTATTCCTCAAATGAGGAGCACCGTCTCATTGAAGAATTTTGTTGGACAGTCTGAAAAATGTACTCCTGATGTCCACGCCACTAATACATTCCCTAGGTTATCTATGTAGTTTTTTTTCCCGTTGTTTTTGTTTTCATAAGTTTTGTTTATAGTTTTATATATTGTGTAGATCGTCACTTCGTTAGTCGCACATTCGCTGTATAACTATATTATATTTTCCAAATCATGTAAGCATTTGATTTGTGTCGTGTTTCCTTAAACTATTGATTAACACAGAAACATATTTCGTGTTATGTCAACATATAGCTAGACTCCGATTGAAGCGACGTGTTGGCATCATCACGCCAGAAACTTCCATGTACAAACCTTTTACGGATCTCACCCTAATTCAAGAAGAAACGGGCAACTTGAATCAATAGAAAAAAAATCTTTGTAGCAGGCTTCTCAACCAAATAGTATTTGTTCAAGCCCATAACGTAACAGGCTTTTTCAATGAAATTCATAATTGAACAAGATTCCCCATAACATGGAACGCCTTTTGTTTCACGGATGGTGATTGGTGAGGCATGTACTTTGTTGTTCGAAATTTTCTGTACCACTAACCCCCCTCGTTCAATCCACTCCCGCATTTCGAGGACCCATACACAATAACATCTTTAGATTATGTCAAGCTCCTTTACCGGATTTACATAGGTTATACCTCTCAATTAAGAACGGGAGTGGATAACGCAAGGAATTCCAATCTCTTGATGCTTGCTCCAGTTGTTTATAAGATAACTAGTGTTGTTCTTCTTCTACTTCCAAACAGACTTTTTGATCAATGACAATAGACATCTCTTGTTCTTATAGAGGTTAGGGGTACATGAATTCTTTCACAGCTTGATGTATGAGGGGGTTCTATCAAGCTTTGGAACAAGGCTTTCCCTTGTTGACACTTATGGACGTTGGTTGTATGAAGAAGCTGAGGATTTTGAGGAATATGATAGCGAGGATGAAGAAGAAGTTTTGTGAGAATGATAATTAGGACGGGAAAGTTTATGATGGTGATTCGGATCACCCCCTCGGAACAATGGACACAAGCATATCCTTCAGAACCCCCAGCGATCTCTATATGAACTCTCTGCGCAAACTTATCGTCGGTCATACGATGGATAATAACCGATATGAGTGATAATTCATAGCGGTAGTATGAGCGACAAGTCATACGAGAGGAGCAATTAATTTCCGATGATCCAATCGTATTGCTCGTATGACTTATCGCTGATATTCCCGCCATGAGTCTATGACTTATGGTTGATATTCTCGTTGTTTTCCTGTACACCAAAAGGACTTACGGGTCATTACGAAGTTTCTTTTAACCCCTAAAGATACAGAGTTCCCTAGTTCGGTAATATGAAATGGCACGTCCATACGGAAGCAATATTAAAAAAGCCCGTCCCCGTCTGAACCATTACAACTTTTTAGTAATTGGGGAACCGATCCTATGAACATGTGAAACAAATACAAGTTAGATACCATATATATGTGGGAACCGATCCTAGTACCTAGTCAACCAAGTTTTGGTAACTAGCGTGACTAATTTTAGTACCCACATGGAGGTACAACCAAAACTTGTTTTGGTAGAACCGTGAAACCCATGATTGGTGATTTAATAGGATAATCAATCACATAGTTCTTGGAAGTTAGATGAACCAATTGTAAACTTATTTGGAAGTGTGGCAAATCGGTTCCAAGATTGTAAATACGAAAAAGGATTTACAAAGTAAAGATGTCGACATACTTTGAACATGTGCAGTAATGCTTATCTTTTATTGTTCAAAGATATTCCTTAATAGCTAAAGGAGAATCTCGGATCGAAATAAATTGAGAATCTTTTAATTAAGGTTTTTAGTTTTATATGCTTTTAATTTCCAACAATTAAAATGCATATCTTTAGAAAATAAAAATTGGTAATGTGCATTTACTAATTAGAGATTCTCTACTAAGATTTAAGTCAATATTTGGACAAAGCATTTCCAGGAATTATGGAAACCGAATTTGGAAATATATTGCATATCTTGAGAATATTTTCGGTTTTGGAAATTCCTTGGTGTCCAAACTTCTTTGGTCTATAAATATTGAAGTTTGCATTTCGAGCAAACTAATCCTCAGAGCCAGCAAAACTACCTTGTTGTGTTGTTACTGGTGGATCCGTCTATTCAGAGAAGAAAGTAACCTAATTAGGCGAAATCTCTTACAATCGCTCGTTTTAAAGACTTCTTTGGGATTGGGAAGCTCTACGAGTACCGTTGGTGGGAAACTAGATAATTGCAGTTTATTATTAGTTTTCGATTGATTTGATTGACTAACGGTTGTTGAACTTTGATTGCACCTAGTTTGTTTATGCTTGAGAATCTTCTCTTCTGATATAAGATTCACTCAAACTAGATCGAAGTTTCGACGGGGATCTTTAGACTATTTGTAAATCTAAATACGTCTTGTGATAATCCATTGTTAACAGAATCCGTTCTGTGTGTGATTGATCACAAGAGATTCAAGTTGATTGTGTGCAAGTGTTTATTGAAGATCTAAGAAGATTTGAAGACGAAGAAGATTTTTGATTTGGGTTCATAATCTTTGGTGTGCACAAAACTTGATCGGCTGGGGATCCAACTATAATCGGTTTATCTTTGTGATAGATTTGATTGATTAGTTGAGTAGATCGGCATTAGTACATTTCTTTGTGATTCAAAGTATTGATTGCATAGTCTTAACAATTACTTTGGCAGTTGTTGAAAAGATAGATCTAAGGACCTAACAAAGGAGTTTATTGGGATAAACGGAAGAGCCTTTTGTCAAACTCATATCATGTTGTTTGAAAAGAGTTGTTACCGAACAGATTTGTTGTTCCTTTACTATTTGGAATACGAACCAAAGGAATTGTTCCAAGTGTGTAACTTATTGCAAGTTGGAGGCGCAGGGATACATACGGAACTAGGTGAACTATAGGTTTAGTTGCTTGGTCTCAACTATACGAAGTTTGTTTAGATTTTGTATAGCGGCTTAATCCTGAGAGTATTGAATTCTGGACAAGTGTTTGTGGGTGAAAACTGTTTCTGCTGATTTTGGTAATTTCGGGTGTGTGGGTGAGAAATGAATCTAAACCCTAAACAATGCACTGCACGGGAATACTTTTGATTCGAGAGATCAATCTGTACAATCCCGGCCTAAACCAAGAAATAGTCGTTCCAGGCTTGCTTCGGTCACAAAGTGAAGGAGAAGGGTTGGTCTTAGGGAGGGAAGCGAAGAGAGTGTTGAGACCATAATCGTTGATTCTGAAGGTGTGGTTTATTTTATGACTTGTATCGGAATTAGAACTGGTCATAATGGAAAGCTACCAGGTGATTTCTAGATATTGTATTGTTGCCAACCAAAACTTGTTGTTTGGTTAAAATAGGTGAAGCCTATTTATACAAGTCATATTGAAACGTACCCTGGTCTCGTAGGAAGTGGAAACGATTAAGTGGTGGAAGAATAGAGTAACGTGTAACCGTCAGACGTTATGCATCCATGATGAGGGAAGTGAATTCGTGTAACCGTCAGTCATTACGCTTACATGATGAAGGAAATAAATTGTTTACACCGTTACTTTTCACCACCACTAATTATCCTACTTCATGACACTTTCTTGTAACGGGCGCATTGCACGCCGCACCCTATAAACCGCCAGACCAATACCCTGATGAGTATCCCCCAGTTTGTGATATGTTTGATGTCTCGAGTGTTTTCGTGGAAAACGTGTAGCGGGTTGCTATGTGTGGCAAGTCAAAGTCAAGAGAATTTGCCATAGGAAAATAGCATGTGATGTTATTAGGCTTTCCTTGGTTGGCCGCCTAAAACTTGCCACAAGTCCGTCAGTTTGGTGGCGAACTTGAATGGCTGAGATTACATCTCATGAGGAAGGGTAGTCGTTGATTATGGCCACATCTTTGTTGTGTAACAAAGTGGCACCATTAGCATAGTGGCGCCTGGCGTAGCGGGTTGCCTGAGACTTGCCGCAAGTCCGTCAGTTCAGTGGCGAACTTGGATGGCTGAGATTGCATCTCATGAGGAAGAGTGGCCATTGATTATGGCCGCATCTTGTTGTATAGCGAAGTGGCGCCATTGGCATAGTAGCATGGCCAAAGCTAAGGTTTGGCTCCGTGGCCAAAATTAGGACTTGGCGGCGTGGCCAAGGCTAGGATTTGGCACCGTGGTTAGAATTATGGCTTGGCGGCGTGGCCAAGGCTAGGATTTGGCGCCGTGGTAAGAATTAGGGCTTGGAGGCATGGCCAAGGCTAGGATTTGGCGCCGTGGTAAGAATTAGGGCTTGGCGGCGTAGCCAAGGTTAGGATTTGGCGATGTGGTAAGAATTAGGGCTTGGCGGCGTGGCCAAGGCTAGGATTTGGCGCCGTGGTTAGAATTAGGTGTTGGAGGCGTGGCCAAGGCTAAAGTGGCATGCTACCGCGGCAGAGTGGCATGTTGGCATGCCGATCAATATGTTGTTGTGGTAAGGCGCGTTTGTCTTGCCGGTTAGTATGGTGGCACGGCAGGGTGCGTTTGGCCTTTAATGTATGGTGGCAAGTTTGGAGCGACTTGATTGGCCGAGGAAAGGGGGCGGCCAAACATAAGGCGCGGCTACACTTCTGGTGATAGACTCAAATTCTTGAAGATATATACTGGATACGGTGGACACTTATCTTCTGCGAATAGTCAATTCAGTTGCGAATTCTACTGAAACCCTAAGTTTCAAACAAGATCAATACTGAAGACGCGGAGGAAAATAACGACTGGAGACTGACAATGACCAAAGCTGGACATAGCCATAAAATAGCCACACGGCTTTGTACACGTCATATGCTTCTCAGCCGACATGTTCTGGTACTTCTCACAGGACGGAAATCACCAAAGGTGGTCATCACGGATTTTGGCGCATGAACATTGGTCAATTTCATCAATTCAATCAAGAAGAATTAATATTAATAAAAAGGTTTCTCATTCAAAAATAAAATCCTAATTCTAAAATGAAGTTGTTCAAATGAGCAAAAAGATGTCTACTACGAAGACCAAGAAAATAAAACATTCAAATGTTTAAACAAGAGTGACGTCACATCAGATGTAAGGTTTTACGATTTCAATCCTAAGCTAAAAACGACCATCAACAACAAGGTCCCGGGTTTTTCTGCATTTGCGGTTTCCTCGTTAACAAAATCTTGTTGTGTTTTTTACTTTTTTATTTCCGCAATTATAATTATTTTTATTATAATTAGAAGTAAAATATACAAACGTTAATTCCTATTTACTTGATAGCAATCCTATTGTGTTTGGTTAAGTCAAAACCTCTTATCAAGTAAACATACTTCGTTGTTGTATTGTCTCGATCTTGTATCCATAGTCAATCACACAAGTTATCTTGTTGTCGTATTGTCTCGATCTCGTATCCATAGACGAACACACGAAGTGTGAACCGATTAGTTGTATTGTATCGACTCAGTCCATAGAAAATCATTTTCAGAGAAAGGACTTATAGGTGGAAAAGTTTTAGATTGAGGTATATTTGGGTACCCTCGTCTTTTCTTCTTGTATAACAAGTTTTTAGCTGTAATGAATTTCTCTCATAAATAAAATACTAATATAAATATTTTGCAAAACTAAGTAATACTAAAAAAAAAAAATCGGTAAAAAAATATATCTTGTTATATTTTCGATAAAAAAAAAATCTTGGTTGACACAAGTCCTGCCCCAAAGCAAGTCTTACCTAACATACACACGCAAGCCCAAGACCCTAAGGCCACGATTTTGGGCATGTGTAATTTGGTCTTCCATGCCCACACACTCAAATACCTAGGTTAATAGTATAGTTTTATAGTGGAGTTCCTCTTTAATTTTATCCAATGTGGGACTAGCTAAAGGGTATCTTTTCATTCACTCATGAAAATGAGCAAGTACCCATGGAGACCCTTAGGTCTTAAAATCAAACCACACCAAGACAAAAAAAAAACTCTTTATTAAAACTCACTTTATTCGACAATCCCCACATTAATGAATTCTCGAAAACAAACAAAAAATCAGAACGCGAAAATATAATATAGGCAAAGTTGTTCATAAGGTCTTGAACCTTTACTCAGTGAGAAGATACCTCAACTACTTGCTATAAACAGTGAACGCTACATCTTGAACTGCTAACGTTTGGTATAATTTGCGATAACAACCACGATTTTCTCCCGGCGTTTCTAAGTATCGCCATGTCCATTTTTTCCTTCGAAGTATCCCGTTTCTCATAATTGCTCTAAAGAATCAGGTCACATTCGCACAGGAAGTGACATACTTCCTCATTTAGATATGTGAGTCCTATCAAGAGTGCTATTGCTACAATCCACTTCAATATTGAATTAAAACTATGGAACTCATTAAGACTTCTTAAAAACCATCCTTCACATGAAGTTACAATATCATAACAATGCACCATAGACACAAAATGAATTCTCTTGACAGTGCATACCTTAATCAGCAAAATTTAGTTGTCTCTTGAACATTCATCTTGGGATCTCTAGTTAGTAAGTTTAAGTATCCTTCATGGAAATTTCATTTCATTAGCTTAAGTCACACCCTCTCGATGAAGCACTTACTATCTATTTATACAGATACACCACGTTTTTTCGTTTCAACCTATAAGTCTGATACCAAATGTGATCGTCTATGGACAAAGTCGAGACAATACAACAACAACATATTCACTTGAAAAAAGTTACAGTACAAGACCGATTGACTATAGGATAAATGTCAAATGATTAGGATTTAATGTACAAGTGTTATTTACTTTATTATAATTAAACAATTATAATGCGAAAGTAAAGTAAATGACACATCAAGATTTTGTTTACGAGAAAACTGCAAATCCAAAGAAAAAAACGGGACCTAGTCCAGTTTTGAATACTCTCATAATTAAGTCGACATACAAAGAACAAAGCCAACTTCGTATAGTTGAGACCAAGTAATCTACCTCTATTTTACTTAGTTCCCTCAGTATCCCTGCTTTTACGACCCTCTAGTCATGCACATGAATCCAAAGACAGAAATCAATATCTTGAGTTTCTTTACCGATGTAGAGTCTTAAGCACTCAACTCCTTTTAATCATCTTTTAAACAGTAAAGGAACAAAGTTGTTAGGTAATTACTCTAATAATCTTTTAGAAAATAGATTCGTTGAGTTTTGTCAAAATCTCTTCCGTTTAAACTAGTAAACTCCATTGTCAGGTAAGATCAGTCCAAATCAGTAACTTAGATTTTGATTCACAACTATCATATTATGATATTGAAAAATACCACCAAATGATAGTTGCCGATCAATACGACTATATGATCAAATCTATCAAAGATAAACCGGATCTAAGTCGGATCCCATCCAATCAAGATGTGTGCACAAATCACGAGATACGAAAACCAATAAGAAAAATCTTCTTGTCTTCAAATCTTTAATTGCCTTCATAGCACATATACTGCTAGTGCGGCATCTCAATATGCATTCTTAGCATCACGTGTCCAAACTTGGGGGTTACAAGATCATATATTAAGGAGTAGGGAGGTAGATGGCATGGATAACAATTTCAACAAGGCCTTGAAGACTTTACAAGTAACTCTCCCTGATTTTGACTTAGTAGATTTACCAACAAAGACACCGCCCCCCCACTAAAGCCCAAAGTACTTTGGCGACTCCTCTTTTTGCTATAGTAGTTAAAGACATGGACAGAGTTTATGAGTTGTCGGAAAGACAAAAAGAAGTTTTGGCAATCATGTGCAAGCAGAGCATGCACATGATTTCCTCCTCGCTATTTCGATTGAAGGCCTTGGACAGAAGATGTCACATGTGGAGTACCGTTCCATCCTTAAATACAGATTGATGATCCCCCTATACCCATCGGACACCCATTGTTATTATTGTATCACTGGGTGTTTGGACGCTTACGGGGAACATGCAGTTCATTGCAAGGTAGACCCTGGGTTTAAACATAGACATGATCATGTGAGGGACACTTTGTATGATGTACTATGGAGAGCCGGTATTTCAGCGAAGAATAAAGCGGCTATCAACTTTTTGACTGATCCACTCGAAGGGAGATCAACACTCAGGCCAACGGATATTTAAAAGTTGTTTGGACAACAAAGAAATTCCAAAACCGAAAATATTCTCAAGATATGCAATAAGTACCTAATTTCAGTTTTCATATTTCCAACTAATATCCAACCTGTAATTTCGAAATATCTTATTATAAAATATCTAATATTAGTATCTTGAGAATATCAAAACATATCTTTTGGAAAGTAATATTAGTTTAGCACTGAACTAATATTACTTTCCAAAAGATATGTTTTGATTTGCTGGAATTGCTGGAAAAATAAAAAACATATAATCGAAAATCTTAATTAAAAGATTCTCAATATTTCGGATTGGGATCACCTTGAGTATCAAGGCATATCTTTGAATAATAAAAGATAAGAATTATATTCATGTTCAAATTATGTCGACATCTAGAACTTTTCTATTTAGCAAACCCTAATTCCAAACTCACACAAAACCGTAAAGTAATATGTGAATATAGAGGATCGATTTTTCTCTTGGGACCGGTTCTACCATGACTTCTAACATTGGTTAAGATCCTTTCTACCAAGTCTCCAAATATAGGTAGGTATTGGTTCTACCAAAACTTTCAATATAGGTAAGGATCGGTTCTACCAAGACTTCCAACAAAAGATAGGATCAGTTCTACCATGTATCCCAATATAATATAGATAAGGATCGGTTCTACCAAGACTCTCAACATAAGTTAAGATCCGTTATACCGTATGTCCCAAACTAGGTAAAGATAGGTTCTACCATAACTCTCAACATAAGTCAAGATCGGTTCTACGAAAGTTCTTACCTAGGTTCAAATTGGTCATCCAATAGATCTTCAATGAAAATCGGACCAAAACGCCTATTGATTTATTTCTGATTATGATACAAGTTTCGTATATGTGCTTTCTTTAAACATGTGTAATCAAACATAGTTTCCTAGGATGAAGTCACACATATATCTAATACACAATCAAGTAACGAGTTACATAGATTATGTTGATGTCACATTTACGAAGTTCAAAAGATAAATGTTATACTTCGTAATTAAATATTCTTCCTTGACACTTTGATCATAGTAAAATGACCAAGTCTAATACTAGAGTATTAAATATAACCTCGCATTTTATGTTTTCAATCTTAAACGACCTAAAAGGAACAAGTTGAAACAAGTCAAGTCAGTATCATTAACCTCAAGTGGAAGGATGATGTCTTCATTGTAGTCGATACGTCTTCACGATCTTTGGGTCTTCATTGTAATACTTGTATGTCTCAACATTCCTAAACTTTCTAGTCTAACCTAAACAAAGTGACTCTAGTATATTTAAGGGTTATTTAACATTTGGTACGTAGCATTTAAAATATTAAGGGTTGGTACCTAGGTCAAACCAAGAACATAACGGTCAGTGTCAAGTCAAGGTACTAACCCTTAATATTTTGAATATTGGGTACCAAAGCTAGGTGTTGGACATTTGCTGGGTACCAAACATTAAATATCCCTATATTTAATCAAGCGACTCTAATTGAGTTTTGATACTAAAGTATGATAACCAAACTTGACATACAAATGCTTGGTGGGTTCAACCGAGCAATGTTCTAACAATCTGCGATATTTTCCTTGCACCTCATCCAATCAATGGAAATAACGCCTGTTGAGATTATTTGTTCCAAAAGAATTGTGTCCTCTATGAATATATATAGACTTCCGATTATACTCGCTGATTTTAAATATAAATATTGCAGGCTCACTATCACAATGTGTTGATATAGCTGGCACAGGCCTATGCCAAGGAGGAATATCTTCTAAAAAAATATATTATCCATTCAACCTCCCTTCATTCTTTATCCAATGCAATAAACTCAAATTACATACTGGATCAAGCTATACATGTCTATTTGGAGCCCAAGAGATAGACGTTCCTGCTAGAGTGAATACATATCCACTGGTAAACTTTGACTTATCTGAGTATACTGTCCAGTTTGCATCAAAAAATCCTTCAAGGATGGAAGAGTGCCTTTTGTAATTCAAATAGAAGGTCATTGTGTAATTTAAGTACCTTAACACTCCAATAACTGCATCCCAATGCATACTTAACCTAGTCACGACATAAGCAATATATGGTCTCGTACAGTTCATCAAATATATCAGACTTCCTATGACTCTAACGTATTCAAGGTGGTTAACTCCTTCACCCTTGTTATTCTTGAGATTACAAGAAGAATCATACAAAGTACTAGCAGGTTACAATTATACTGATTATATTTCTGAAGTATATATTCAACATAATGAGATTGACTCAAACTATAACAATTAAAACTTCCTATAATCTTCATCCTTAATATTACATCCGCGGGGCCTAAGCCTTTCATGTCAAAGTTCTCATTCAACAACTTCATAGTGGAGTTCCTAACATCCATATTTGTAGATGATATGTGCATATCATAAATAAATAAATAAATAAGCATATAATTACACATACTTCCTTTACAAGTTGCATACTTTTCAGACTCATTAATTCTAAAACCCGTAGAAATTATCACGTGATCAAATTTTTCAAGCCATTGTTTAGGTGCTTGTTTAAAACCATACAAAAATTTAATCAGTTTGCACACTTTATTTTCACAACCTTTCACTACAAAGTCCTCGGATTGTTCCATGTAAATTATCTTATCTAATTCACCATTTAGAAACACTGTCTTTATACCCATCTGATGTATCTTTAGATTATTGACATAAACTATAGTGATTAACATCCTAATAGAGGTATTTACAGTCAAATAATAAAATTGGTTAAAACATGTTGTAAAACTAGATTAAAGATTATCGTAGTAAAATAATCTGTCGTAACAAGAGTCTGCCATGGTGCATCTGACATAGATGGTTAGATGCTTGTGCTAACTACAAAGTTGTCAATTTTGAACATGCTTTAGGGAATTGAATTTCACAGCTGACAGCTTAGCTAAAAGGGGTTGCAATTTGCAACTAGAAAAGAAATAAGCTACACTGGCATGTTAGACTTCATCACTAATATTAGGATGCCTGCTTTATCTTATATCAGATTTAATTAACATACATGTTTTTGGGGTTGTCGTGACCTCTTTTTTTTGTTAACTTTTTATTTTATATTTTATTCAATCATATGTAATTATGGTTTTTTTAAATACAATTTTGACTTATAAAAAAAAGAGAATTTTACATAATGGTCGCTCCCCCTAATTGGTTTTACAAAATGGTCATGTCTTTGATTAGTGTTTAAAAAATGATATTTTTACTTCCGATTTAACACTTTTAAAGAAAAAAAAACGGTGTTATCTTTTCCTAAGATACCCTCCCGCATTTAACTTAGGTGGTTGAGGTGGAATTTTTGCTAAACCCCTGAGGGGAAGTGGTGAGTCCTTTATGAAAAGACGAGGGTACCCAAATACACCACAATCTTAAACTTTTGATCATAACCTATACAAGACCCACTGTGTATAAACCTCTTGGAGCAACAATCACACAAGGAATATTTCAACACAGTGTCCACTTGAAATAGGGTTAGTCCGGACTGGCCTAACACGTGGATAAATATATCAGACAAGTGGAGAAATCCAATACACTTTGTGTGATCGTCTATGGATGTGAATCGATACAATATAATAACAAAGTGTTCACTTGATAAAGGTACGGTAATGACCGAAACCAATAGGATTAATTATCAAGTGCCCTGTTAATGTACAAAGTGCAATTTACTTTAATTATAATAAAACAATTATAATGCAGAAATATAAAGTAAATGGCACAACAAGATTTTGTTAACGAGGAAACCGCAAATGCAGAAAAACCCCGGGACCTTGTCCAGAATTGAATACTCTCATGATTAATCCGCTATACAAAATCAAATCAACTTCGTATAGTTGAGACCAAGCAACTAAACCTATAGTTCACCTAGTTCCGTCTGTATTCCCACGCCTCCAACTTATGAATAAGTCACGTACTTGGAATAATTCATTTGGTTCGTATTCCAAACAGTAAAGGAACAACAAAGTTGTTTGGTATCAACTCTTTTCAACCAAGTGATGTGAGATCGACAAAAGACTCTTTCATTTATCTCAATAAACTCTTTTGTCAGGTCCTTAGATCTATCTACTAACAATTACCGAAGTAATCATCTATATTTTGCAACCAATACTTTGAATCACAAAGAATCGTATTGATGCCGATCTACTCAAGTAATCAATCCAATCTACCACAAGGATAAACTGATTATAGTGGGATCCTCTTTAACAGAAACAAGTATTGTGCACACCAAAGATTATGAACCCAAATCAGAGATCTTCAAACTCTTCTTTGTCTTCAAATCTTCTTTAATCTTCAATCACCACCTGCACACAATCAACATGAATCTCTTGTGATCAATCACGCATAGAACGGAGTCTGTTAACAATGGATTATCACAAGACGTCTTTAGATCTCTACAAACAGTCTAAAGATCCCCGTCGAAACTTCGATCTAGTTTGAGTGAATCTTATATCAAAAGAGAAGATTCTCAAGCATAAACAAACTAGGTGCAATCAAAGTTCAACAACCGTTAGTCAATCAAATCAATCGAAAATAATAATAAATGGCAACTAACTAGTTTCCCACCAACGGTACTAATAGAGCTTCTCAATCCAAAATAAGTCTTTAAACTGAACGGCCGTAAGAGATTTCGCCTAATTAGGTTACTTTCCTCTCCGAATAGAAGGTTCCACCAGTAACAACACAACTAGGTAGTTTTTCTGGCTCTGAGGATTAGTTTGCTAGAAATGCAAACTTTGGTATATATAGACCAAGGAAGTTTGGACACCAAGGAATTTTCAAAACCGAAAATAGTCTCAAGATATGCAATATATTCCAGATTCGGTTTCCATAATTACTGAAAATGCTTTGTCCAAACATTGACCGAAAATCTCTTTCCAATCAGTAAATGCACATTACCAATTTTCATTTACCAAAAATAAAATTAAAAACCTTAATTAAAAGATTCTCAACTTATATTTCGATCCGGGATTTTCCTTTAGCTATTAAGGAATATCTTTGAACAATAAAAGATAGGCGTTACTGCACATGTTAAAAGAATTTCGACATCATTACTTTGTAAGTCCTCTTTCATACTTACAATCTTGAAACCTATTTTCCACACTTCCAAACAAGTTTAGAATTGGTTCATCTGACCTTCAAGAACTACGTGATTAATTAAGAACACTCAATCACCAATCATGGGTTTAACGGTTCTACCAAAACAAGTTTCGGTCTACCTCCATGTGAGTATTGTGCATAGTCACACTATCCTTCCAAAAATTCAGTTGACTAGGTACTAGGATCGGTTCCCCACATACTTACGGTAACTACTTGTATTTGCTGCACATGTCCATAGGATCGGTTCCCTTTCACTAAAAACGTGTTGCACATGTTCATAGGATCGGTTCCCCCATATACTGAAAACGTGTTGCACATCTTACAAGGATCGATTCCCCTTTGTGATCGGTTTCACCTCTTCATAGGATTGGTTCCCCTTTGCCTAGAGTTGGTCATACCAATAACACTAAATCGATCATACCATCTCAGGTGATTACTTAAGATCGGTTTCACTAATAAAATTCATACCAATACAAAAGTCAGGCCTTGTGAATAGTTATACCAAGAACATAAACAAGTCATGAGTGGTTATACTAATCACACATATTGGTAGTTCAAAAGATATGCAATGAATCACAATACCAATAAGCCTAGCGATTTCCCTTTCGATTCATAAAAAAAGTTCATGAATTTACTTCCTGTAAAACGAATGTAAAACATTGTTTCCTAGGATGAAATCTTCACCTCATACCCATACATAATCACAATAGCATTCAAACGATTATGTCGATGTCTTATATACAAGTTTAACGGTTTAAGCAATAAACCTTGTATTGTATTCCTTAATACTACGTCTAACTAGAGTATAATCATTCATGCTTCACGGTTATTTTTTCAATATGCACGACTTGAAAGATACGTTAGGGAATGAAACAGTTCAAGTCAAATATCACTAACCTCAAGTGGAAGGATGATGTTGTCATTATAGCTCCTTACTTCTTCACTTCTTCAAGTCTTCGCAATACTTGTAATGTCCCATATCCTAATACTTTCAAGCTAACCTATACGAAGTTGACTCTAGTACATAATCAAGCGATTCTTTAAATGAGTTTTGGTTCACTAAAATATGACAACCAAACTTGACATACGAACGCTTGGTGGGTTCAACCGAGCTATGCTCTAACAATCTCCTCCTTTGTCAATTTTAGTGACAAAACTATTACATCATATGGATAAAAAAATTACAAGAATTCATTACACAAACGCTTGATTCCCAAATTCAACAACACAATAACCTGTATACATTCAATCCATAAATGTCATTGTAAGATAGGTAGATTTTATCAATCCGCACGTCTTTGTTATTCCTTTGTAGTCCATATAACTACAAGTATCATATGATATGCTACTCCCCCTTAGTCTATGCTTTACTCTTTTCATTAAATAAACGTTTAAGCACCAATGTCCTTTCCCTTAGTGATACCAATCAATATAAATCAATACCAGTATCACTTGTTTACTCCATATATTTCTCCCCCTTTTTATCACAAAATGACAAAGAAACGAAAAAATAAAGGACAAACCGAAAGGATCTTACAAATCTCAAAATAGACTTGCAAACCTATAAGAGTTAAGCACGAGGGTTCCACACACCATTTTTGATAACTAATAATCAAAACCGAAACTACAAGTAATCTTGTTTTGATATGTTACCAAGGAAACAATTGCCCAAAGCAATTTTTCGTAATAGTTTAGCAAACCAAAAATCGACTAAGCACCTTAGTTCCTTTTCTAAACGGATTGTACAAATACAATCGCTTGTTCGACAAGACCAAAATAAAGATAACTCTATTTTACTCATCATGTTCTAATTATCCATATAACTTAGACCTTTCAATTTTAAACAAGACAAGTACTAGGTTAGTTAACTAGCATTCCTTGTTAAGGCATTCGATTAGACTTGAATAACTGAAACCTCCACTTTGATAAGTCTAACTAAGATCAGAATTAACTTAGTTTCTCTTATCCGGAATCGATTTGGACTAAACAATTCATCCCGTAAACCTTTTCTTTCGTTAAGCCATAAATAACTCATACAAACCAAATAGATCAACTTGCATAATTATTCACCTCAACTGGAAGCAATTGAAACAACATAGACATTAAAGCACCGCAATTGCACCGAAATTTTGTAAGCCTAAACAATTGATACCACACAATAAAGCAAGATAACAATAGTTTTTCTTAACCGGAAACAATTGAATCACACACACATCCATACAAAAATAATGGAATAAAACATCAATTGTACCGAAATTTTGTTAAGCAAAAGCAATAAATATACACAATAAACTCAAGCTTTTCTTAAGCAGGAAGACGATTAACTAACAAAGTCGTTACCTCAAATTTCGCATCCACTTCTCCAATATGATTGCATCTTCTTTCAGGGAGAATTGATATCGAAATATCATTATGTTGTCATCCTTATGCAAAACAAAAGAATAACAACAACCAACCTTTACCAGAGAAAGGTTGAAAACCGGTTTTAACTATTGCAAGCAAAAGTTGAAAACCGTGAAACACATGTGCTTTTATGCTAAACCAAACGATTCAACATATTGTGACTTTTTCACATATTGTTTCAATCAGAACCCCTCATGATCCTTTGCTAAAGCCTACCAACATGGGCTAGAACTTAATCCTGCTAAACCAAAAAGTCACCCAAACCATAAGGGTTCACAACATATGAGATCGAATATCAAGGTTAGAAAACCGAAATCAAATATCCCATACACATACATAGCAATAAGATAAAGCATTCAAGCACAGGCTATGTAAACATAAACTATCACAAGAAAAATTATAAATCAAATAATTTTATTCATAATAGTTTTATTCAAAATAGACCTAATACAATCATTGAAAGAAATCAAAAATTGATGTCTATTTTCCTGGATTAAGTATTATAGCATTGTTGATGGTGGATTTTCATTTAAGGTTAAATTTGTAAATAACCAGAAAACTCATGCGCTGACATCTTGTAAAAGATAAAGCCATTTATAAGTGTTGGATACTCCCTCACTTAATTCAGCCTTGTATTTCCTGTACTCATTATCAGTGTGGCATGACGACTGAGTGTTACTCTGTAAGAGTAACACGAACCTCCAAGCACTATAATGAATCATTATCAGTGTGGCATGACGACTGAGTGTTACTCTTACAGAGTAACACGAACCTCCAAGCACTATAATGAATCCATGTACGAAATACCCGTACAGGCTGATCTCGGTGTGTTATACTAGCCCGAGCCCTCTCGGTGTGTTATACTAGCCCGATTGAGCCCCTCTCGGTGTGTTATACTAGCCCGATTGAGCATCCGGACTTGACTGTATCAGTCTCCGGATATGATCTGATCGCAGATCATCCAACTCACAAGCATGATTGGATGACCACAGATCAATTCCATCACCCCCAAGCAGGTATGGAATACACACGGCCTTAGCTTGCCGGATATGATCTGATCGCAGTCATCCAACTCCACAAGCATGATTGGATGACCACAGATCAATTCCATCACCCCAAGCAGGTATGGAATACACACGGCCTTAGCTTACTTAGGATATGATCGATCGCGATCATCCAACTCCACAAGCATGATTGGATGACCACAGATCAATTCCATCACCCCAAGCGGGTATGGAATACATACGGTCGACCCCCATGGTCGACCATTGGCCTTTGATTGCCAAGAAACCGTCCATACCAAGCATTATGGGCGAAAACCCTAAATTAGGGTTTGCGGCATATTACATATCCGAAATGGCTGTCTCAACCATCCATCTTCGCAGGTATAGATGGAGGGTGTAGATGTAGACTCAAAGGGCCGGAGCATGTCGACACAATCACCATGTGACCGCCTACACGCTTGACCAATCGGTCAAAGCCAACCGTGGTTGGTTACAACGAAACCGTCGCCCAAAAGAGCATGGTCGCGCGGCTTTGAAAGCCAAAATCGGGGTTCAAGCCATCACGCGCGTCCATCTTCCCGGAACAAATGGAGGGTCACAGATTAGATTAAGCAGGTCCGGTTATACCAGCATGACCACCGTGGGCCCATCTACCTCCTCTTGCGGTCGGCCAAGGCATATCATGCCTGGCCAATCCAAAACGCACGCCCAAACTCGTGCGGTTACACCTCCCAAATTCTAAACTGATCTCGACCGCTCAACTTCACCGGATGATTTGAATGGCTTAGATCACGTTTTCATGGGATAATCAGGTATAGGTGTGAACACCAACCTACCACCTACACGGCGGTATGATCGACTAAGACCGACCAATATTGGTCGCCTCGAAACGCGTGCCCAAACTAGGGATATCACGCCGGTTTCCAACTCCTTTGCGGCAAGGGATTTCTGCCGCAAACCGATCTCGACCACCCCTCTTTACCGGTCAAATTGAGTGGCCTAGATCGCGCTTTCACGAGGGAACGGAATACAGGCGCCTACACCATCATGCCGTCAACACGCATGTATGGTCGGCCCTCTCCAAAATTCTTCCTATGCTTGGTTTTGACCAAGCTGAAGAGTGATGCTTGCGCACCTCTTAAAAAAAAAACCTAATTTCATCAACGGTCGCAGATGAGTGTCTCAAACATCATCTCATCCGTCCGACTTCACCGACTTGGTTATACAACCCTGGTGGGAGTTATTTGGTTAGTGAGGAGTCATTACCCATCACTTTACCACACCGTAATGCGCACTCGCATAAAATACACACGGTACTTCACAAGTATCGACTTTCTCGAATAACGTGAGTTATTCAATTCAGCGATTACATGCTATCTTTCATGGATCCACGATCCACATTCCAGACATCAATCATGTCACAAACTGGGGGATACATCTTGGGGTATTGGTGGCGGTTTACAGCGTGCGGCGTGCAACGCGCCATCACAAGAACGTGTTAGGAAGTCATGGACGGTTAGAGATGAACAGAAAAGTGGGCAAGACTGGTCGTGTGTTACCGACACACAACTCCACTACTCCATCATTTCACTACCTCCACTTCCCACGAGAAACGTGAATGAGGCTCAATGACTTGTATAAATAGGGTCTCCGCCCTATTTCCAACAACAAGGGAATAACGGAGAACAACACAAGTTCGAGGACGACGAAACCAAGTGTTGATACAAACCGTATTCAAACACTCGAGCCTGCTTGCATCAACCGTAAGCTTGCTCATCTTTCTGTTACAAGTCATAAGCAAGCCAACACCTTCACAATCTCAACACCTTCTTCGCTTCCCTCCCTAAGATCAACCCCATCTCCTTCACTTTGTGACCGAAACAAGTCTGGAACGGCCATTTCTTGGTTTAGGCCGGACTTGCCAGATTGATCTCTCGAATCTACAAGCACTCACCGCGCAGTGCATTTGTTTAAAGGTTTAAATTCATTCCTCATCCACACCCCAAATTACCAAATTCTGCAGGAGTAGTTTTCACCCATCAACAATTGGCGACCACAGTGGGAGGTTGATCTATCGGTTGCAAAAAATTGAATTCTCAATCCTTCAGTTTTCATCCCGCGATGTATCCTCACTCGGAGACCACAGGCGGTTCAGATATCATGGGAAGCATAGCTGGAATGTTGGAGGATGTCTTGGCAAATCAAGCCGGTATCACCAGAAGGTAGACCGAAACATTCCGCCTTTTGAATGATATAACATCACAATTACAAGAAGGGTCGGCGTGCATCTACTCAGGCAGTGCAAGAAACGCTGAATCCTTAGCCAGGAGTCACACCTTTACCGGTGGAGAGGAAAAAAAGAGCCCGCAGGAGACTCAGGAAAGATGAACAACATGGTCCAGTCAACAATGAAGAACCGAGGCAACTCCACGAGAGGAAGAGACTTGTCCGGAGTACTACAACGTCTACCGGATAAAGAAATGGAGCCTGCAGCTTACGGATCCCTGCTGGAAGATTTACATCTCAAGACCCTTGTCGAAGCCGTGAAGAAACGCTTGAGGAAGGAGAGATCAATCAAGTAACACGTGAGTACAGAGGATGGGAACGTTCAATTCGATCGCAGTGATATTACAACACCTCCCATCCCCAGAGCCAGAGCAGCTGCAAGTCCTGGCATCTCATCAAGTGTAACACCTCCGGTAGTCACCAGAGCAACAACTTCCACTCCTTCATCAGGACGAGGAACCGGAGGGGGCGAGAGGAGGACCATCTCCCATTATTGCAGACTTGATGGAAAAGCAGGAAGTTCTTGTCAAGACTCAAACGGATATGGCCGCAACTCGGAAAGAGGTACTCACTTTTCTTAAGACATTAACTGATCGATTTCCACATGACCCGCAGTGACCCCTGGAGCCAACAAGGAATGAATTCAACGCACCGGAGAAGGTACTTCAATGGCACGGACCTACATGGACCGATCAAAGAAGCGACATCAGATATGAGCGGTCCTGTCATGGAGGCTCCTACACTGGGGACTGATCCTCACAACGATCTTCCTCGAGTCAATAGTTTCACTCTGGTTCAGCGGTCCTGTCATGGAGGCTCCTACACCGGGGACTGATCCTCACAACGATCTTCCTCGAGTCAATAGTTTCACTCTGGTTCAGCGGTCCTGTCATGGAGGCTCCTACACCGGGGACTGATCCTCACAACGATCTTCCTCAAGTCAATAGTTTCACTATGAACCAGAGGCCGGTGGATGGGAAGCGGTTTCTCTAGTGGAAAGTTTATGCAAACTTTCACATCTCTCGAAGAATCAGCGCGCGGAGACGTTTTGCTGCTATCAACCAGAGGAAGGTCACGACCGTGACCTACATGTCACCGCACGCATCAAGGATTCAGAGTTCAAGACGACCCTTATCTCACAGGATCGTTTTCATTACTCTCAAGATTCTCAGGACATCCAAGGCTCTCCCAGGAAAGGTCGTACGGAAGCCTACCACAATGACGGACTTCGAGGGAAACCAAACCAGCACATACGGGAGAAGCTCCGTGGAAAGAATCAGACAAGTTCGTTGCATCCCACTCCCCACATGGGCGTCAATTCAGGAAGAAGACCGATTTGCATCATCGAGGGCTAGTACCCACGATGCATCTTTGCTGACGAAGCATTCTTCTCCATCTTTGTGAAGCCACAACCCACGTTCACACGAGGAGGGAACGAACTTTTATGGCGAGTCGTGACCAGAAAGGAAAACGGTATACCCAAGATCGCCATTATCGCAGCAGAGAGACCGACACCCGGTCTCTCCACCCAACGGAATGCTACAACAGCAATGAACCACAAGAGCAAGTGCTAGATGCTCCACAACTGCTGCAAGAGGGAACCAACTCCACAATTGATGAGCTCGACGACAAGGAATCTCCTAGGCCTATCTCCATCAGCTCGACCCTGTGTAATCATTCATACAATCTCCCGATCCAGCTTGGTCGGACAATCTCCGAGGTAATTCGGCGTGAGACCGGAGATGCAACCAGCGGACATGGCATGTTCTCCTCCATGGATGGATGTAGCGGCTACAACCAGATAAGGATGTACGAGCATGATGCAAGTAAGATATCTTTCGAACTCCTCTCGGAAATTTTTATTATACCATACTGCCATTTGGTTTAAAGAATCTCTGGTGCAACGTATCAACGCTCTATCACGTCAATCTTCCACTGGAGCCGATACCTCAAGAGAGCAGCCTCAAGAAGATAACGATGTCCACACGTCATACCGAGAACGATCCGGGCAAGTCACCTTATCAGACAGTGGTACCTGTCTATCATGCTATATTGGAGAATCTGCGCTTTTGGTCATCCTCTGGAGCTGTTGGACGCTCATCTACAACAACATATGCCCTGATAGAAAGAACTAGGCCTGCCGGTAATGAAGAGCCTCATAATGTTCGTATGGGCATATATCTCACCAACAGGCGATACAACCTTGACTTTACGCAGGGGTTGAAGCACCAAGAGGAAAACTACTGAGATACAACATCCTGCGCGTCCGCCGACTCCAACTCCAGTACCACATGCACGACTCCCATAATGATGAAGCAATGTCCAAGATATTCCATATCTGGCTCGACAACGACCACTACGAACAAACCATGTAAACCACGCTTGGGGACTTGAGGCTCGCATGAAGTTCCTTCACCTTCGATCAAAGGCTTCTTCAACACGAGAAAGATGGTCGGTCAAGAATCATGGAATTCACAAGGGTAAATCGGGCGAAGAGCCGCTCCGCTTCAACGCTTCCTCCAGCGAAGGCTGCTTCAATGGTCTATCCAAGAGCCGCCTCAATGCTCTCTCTCGGGACCTGTTCACTTGGGAATCCTGCTTCAACACCTGTCTCCGGGATCTACCTCAACGTTCGCACCCGAAGCCACTTTAACATCCTCTCGAGTCGTTTCAACACTCAGCTACACCAATAATCTGCGCTCGGTCAAGTTGTCTTTGATGTACTCATTGCTCAACGTCGTCTCATTCATCCTTCATGAGGATCCATCAGAGCATGAAAAACCCTGAAGTCGATAGGAGGAGGGTTATCCTGTGGAACGAATATTTT
Source organism: Papaver armeniacum (assembly GCA_023531295.1). Taxonomy (NCBI): domain Eukaryota; kingdom Viridiplantae; phylum Streptophyta; class Magnoliopsida; order Ranunculales; family Papaveraceae; genus Papaver; species Papaver armeniacum. Next base: position 31,332 of record JAJJWW010010363.1, read on the forward strand.
CATATAGTTGAGAGAGCGCGGTGAACAACTCATCAACAATGTTCGACATATCCTTGAAAGTTGTCAACACCTCCCGACTTGGCACCGATATTATCTCAGAAGACATCTCAACAAGAGCTCTTTTCTTCACTCTACAATGAAGACAGGAGTCAGTACTTGTAAAAAAAAAAAAAAAAAAAAAAAATACACACGATACGTGTGTGAAACGCATTCACATTGGAATGCACAAAGATGGGATTGGGTTCGAACACCGGCTCAAGTCTCAAGTTCTCCGGTACAAATTTCAAGTCCGGTATTGCTCAAGCTTCAAGTCCGGTATTGCTCAGGCTTCCAGTCTGGTATTGTTCAAGTCACAAGTTCGGTATTGCTCAAGTTTCAAGACCGGTGTTGGTCAAGGGCACGAGGCTGGTACAGAGGTGACATTCAGTCAGGCATACACGATATGGGACCCACGTTCAATCAAGCATATATAGCGGGACCACATTTATTTGCACAACACGGTTCTCTTATGTCATGGGAATCATGTTCACGAAATTCAAGCCCACGTTCGATCAAGCAGGCGCAGTAGCCCCACGAACGAAGCAGGCGCAGCAGTCCGTCGATTAGGCACAACCCCACGATCGAGCGGAGCAAGCACGGAGCGGGCCCTCGACCGAAGCAGACATAGCAAGGTCGATCGAAGCAGGCAAGACCGACATCATACTAGGGGAACGCTCTCCTATATGCCTTTTGAATGTGACATACTCCAAGGACAGGATGACCCGTCTCTCCTGGTAACATCTAACTTTGTCTCATAAGTTTTATCTTTAACTGTCACCATCTCATGCCTACCACACAATAGTGTAACCATTGTGTGCTAGGCAGGGGACTTAATGTTGATGGTGGATTTTCATTTAAGGTTAAATTTGTAAATAACCAGAAAACTCATGCGCTGACATCTTGTAAAAGATAAAGCCATTTATAAGTGTTGGATACTCCCTCACTTAATTCGGCCTTGTATTTCTGTACTCATTATCGGTGTGGCATGACGGGAGTGTTACTCTTCTGAGTAACACGAACCTCCAAGCACTATAATGAATCATTATCGATGTGGCATGACGACTCGAGTGTTACTCTTCAGAGTAACACGAACCTCCAAGCACTATAATGAATCCATGTACGAAATACCCGTACAAAGCCGATCCTCGGTGTGTTATACTAGCCCGAGCCCTCTCGGTGTGTTATACTAGCCCGATTGAGCCCCTCTCGGTGTGTTATACTAGCCCGATTGAGCATCCGGGACTTGGCTGTATCAGTCTCGGATATGATCTAATCGCTCATCCAACTCCACAAGCATGATTGGATGACCACAGATCAATTCCATCACCCCAGCGGTATGGAATACACACGGCCTTAGCTTGCTTAGGATATGATCGATCGCTTGATCATCCAACTCCACAAGCATGATTGGATGACCACGAGATCAATTCCATCACCCCAAGCGGTATGGAATACACACGGCCTTAGCTTGCTTAGGATATGATTCGATCGCGGTCATCCAACTCCACAAGCATGATTGGATGACCACGGATCAATTCCATCACCCCCAAGCGGGTATGGAATACACACGGCCGACCCCGCATGGTCGACCATTGGCCTTTGCTTGCCAAGAAACCGTCCATACCAAGCATTATGGGCGGAAAACCTAAATTAGGGTTTTGCGGCATATTACATATGCGCAAAGCAGTCTCAACCATCCATCTTCGCAGGTATAGATGGAGGGTGTAGATGTAGACTCAAAGGGCCGGAGCATGTCGACACAATCACCATGTGACCGCCTACACGCTTGACCAATCGGTCAAAGCCAACCGTGGTTGGTTACAACGAAACCGTCCGCCCAAAAGAGCATGGTCGCGCGGCTTTGAAAGCCAAAATCAGGGTTCAAGCCATCACGCGCGTCCATCTTCTCCGGAACAAATGGAGGGTCACAGATTAGATTAAGCAGGTCCGGTTATACCAGCATGACCACCGTGGGCCCATCTACCTCCTCTTGCGGTCGGCCAAGGCATATCATGCCTGGCCAATCCAAAACGCACGCCCAAACTCGTGCGGTTACACCTCCCAAATTCTAAACTGATCTCGACCGCTCAACTTCACCGGATGATTTGAATGGCTTAGATCACGTTTTCATGGGATAATAAGGTATAGGTGTGAACACCAACCTACCACCTACACGGCGGTATGATCGACTAAGACAGACCAATATTGGTCGCTTGGAAACGCGATGCCCAAACTAGGGATATCACGCCGGTTTCCAACTCCTTTGCGGCAAGGGATTTCTGCCGCAAACCGATCTCGACCACTCCTCTTTACCGGTCAAATTGAGTGGCCTAGATCGCGCTTTCACGAGGGAACGGAATACAGGCGCCTACACCATCATGCTGTCAACACGCATGTATGGTCGGCCTCTCAAAATTCTTCCTATGCTTGGTTTTGACCAAGTGAGAGAGTGATGCTTGCGCACCTCTTTAAAAAAACCTAATTTCATCAGCGGTCGCGGATGAGTGTCTCAAACATCATCTCATCCGTCCGACTTCACCAGACTTGGTTATACAACCTGGTCGGGAGTTATTTGGTTAGTGAGGAGTCATTACCCATCACTTTACCACACCGTAATGATACGCCTGCATAAAATACACACGGTACTTCACAAGTATCGACTTTACGAATAACGCAGTTATTCAATTCAACGATTACATGCTATCTTTCATGGATCCACGATCCACATTCCAGACATCAATCATGTCACAAACTGGGGATACATCTTGGGGTATTGGTGCAGCGGTTTACGGCGTGCAGCGTGCAACGCGCGCCATCACAAAACGTGTTAGGAAGTCATGGACGGTTAGAGATGAACAGGAAAAGTGGGCAAGACGGTCGTGTGTTACCGACACACAACTCCACTACTCCATCATTTCACTACCTCCACTTCCCACGAGAAACGTGAATGAGGCTCAATGACTTGTATAAATAGGGTCTCCGCCTATTTCCAACAACACAGGGAATAACGGAGAACAACACAAGTTCTGACGACAGAAACCAAGTGTTGATACAAACCGTATTCAAACACTCGAGCACCCTTGCATCAACCGTAAGCTTGCTCATCTTTCATTACAAGTCATAAGCAAGCCAACACCTTCACAATCTCAACACCTTCTTCGCTTCCCTCCCTAAGATCAACCCCATCTCCTTCACTTTGTGACAAAACAAGTCTGGAACGGCCATTTCTTGGTTTAGGCCGGACTTGCACAGATTGATCTCTCGAATCTACAAGCACTCACCGCGCAGTGCATTTGTTGAAAGGTTTAAATTCATTCCTCATCCACACCCCAAATTACCAAATTCTGCCGGAGTAGTTTTCACCCATCAACAATTGGCGACCACAGTGGGAGGTTGATCTATCGGTTGCAAAAAATTGAATTCTCAACCCTTCGAGTTTTCATCCGCGATGTATCCTCACTCGGAGACCACAGGCGGTTCAGATATCATGGGAAGCATAGCTGGAATGTTGGAGGATGTCTTGGCAAATCAAGCCGGTATCACCAGAAGGTAGACCGAAACATTCCGCCTTTTGAATGATATAACATCACAATTACAAGAAGGGTCGGCGTGCATCTACTCAGGCAGTGCAAGAAACGCTGAATCCTTAGCCAGGAGTCACACCTTTACCGGTGGAGAGGAAAAAAGAGCCCGCAGGAGACTCAGGAAAGATGAACAACATGGTCCAGTCAACAATGAAGAACCGAGGCAACTCCACAGAGGAGAAGACTTGTCCGGAGTACTACAACGTCTACCGGATAAAGAAATGGAGCCTGCAGCTTACGGATCCCTGCTGGAAGATTTACATCTCAAGACCCTTGTCGAGCCGTGAAGAAACGCTTGAGGAAGGAGAGATCAATCAAGTAACACGTGAGTACGAGAGGATGGGAACGTTCAATTCGATCGCTCAGCAGTGATATTACAACACCTCCCATCCCGAGCCGGGAGCACTGCAAGTCCTGGCATCTCATCAAGTGTAACACCTCAGGTAGTCACCAGAGCAACAACTTCCACTCCTTCATGGGACGAGGAACCAGGAGGGGCGAGAGGAGGACCATCTCCCATTATTGCAGACTTGATGGAAAAGCAGGAAGTTCTTGTCAAGACTCAAACGGATATGGCCGCAACTCGGAAAGAGGTACTCACTTTTCTTAAGACATTAACTGATCGATTTCCACATGACCGCTACAGCCCCGGAGCCAACAAGGAATGAATTCAACGAGGAGAAAGGTACTTCAATGGCACGGACCTACATGGACTCGATCAAAGAAGCGACATCGAGATATGAGCGGTCCTGTCATGGAGGCTCCTACACTGGGACTGATCCTCACAACGATCTTCCTCGAGTCAATAGTTTCACTCTGGTTGGACGGTCTGTCATGGAGGCTCCTACACACTGGGACTGATCCTCACAACGATCTTCCTCGAGTCAATAGTTTCACTCTGGTTCGGCGGTCCCCTGTCATGGAGGCTCTACACCTGGGACCGATCCTCACAACGATCTTCCTCAAGTCAATAGTTTCACTTTATGAACCGAGCCGGTGGATCGGGAAGCGGTTTCTCTAGTGGAAAGTTTATGCAAACTTTCACATCTCTCGAAGAATCGGCCGCGGAGGCGTTTTTTGCTATCAACAGGAGGAAGGTCACGACCGTGACCTACATGTCACCGCACGCATCAAGGATTGAGTTCAAGACGACCCTTATCTACACAGGATCGTTTTCATTACTCTCAAGATTCTCGGGACATCCAAGGCTCCCGAGGCAAGGTCGTACGGAAGCCTACCACAATGACGGACTTCGAGGGAAACCAAACCAAGCACATACGGGAGAAGCTCCGTGGAAAGAATCAGACAAGTTCGTTGCATCCCACTCCCCATGTGGGCGTCAATTCAGGAAGAAGACCGACTTGCATCATCGAGGGCTAGTACCCACGATGCATCTTTCTTGTGAAGCATTCTTCTCCATCTTGTGAAGCCACAACCCACGTTCACACGAGGAGGAACGAACTTTTATGGCGAGTCGTGACCAGAAAGGAAAACGGTATACAAAGACTTTGCCATTATCAGCAGAGGAGAGGCGACACCGGTCTCTCCACCCAACGGAATGCTACAACAACAATGAACCACAAGAGCAAGTGCTAGATGCTCCACAACTGCTGCAAGAGGGAACCAAATCCTGGCGATGAGCTCGACGACAAGGAATCTCCTAGGCCTATCTCCATCAGCTCGACCCTGTGTAATCATTCATACAATCTCCGATCCGAGCTTGGTCGGACAATCCTACGAGGTAATTCGGCGTGAGACCGAGATGCAACCGCGGACATGGCATGTTCTCCTCCATGGATGGATGTAGCGGCTACAACCAGGATAAGGATGTACGAGCATGATGCAAGTAAGATATCTTTTCGAACTCCTCTCGGAAATTTTTATTATACCATACTGCCATTTGGTTTAAAGAATGCTGGTGCAACGTATCAACGCTCTATCACGTCAATCTTCCACCGGAGCCGATACCTCAAGAGAGCAGCCTCAAGAAGATAACGATGTCCACACGTCATACCGAGAAACGATCCGGGCAAGTCACCTTATCAGACAGTGGTTTTGTCTATCATGCTATATTGGAGAATCTGCGCTTTTGGTCATCCTCTGGAGCTGTTGGACGCTCATCTACAACAACATATGCCCTGATAGAAAGAACTAGGCCTGCCGGTAATGAAGAGCCTCATAATGTTCGTATGGGCATATATCTCACCAACAGGCGATACAACCTTCAGCTTTCTGCAAGCAGTTACCCGAAGCACCAAGAGGAAAACTACCGAGATACAACATCCTGCGCGTCCGCCGACTCCAACTCCAGTACCACATGCACGACTCCCATAATGATAAAGCAATGTCCAAGATATTCCATATCTGGCTCGACAACGACCACTACGAACAAACCATGTAAACCACGCTTGGGGACTGAGGCTCAGCATGAAGTTCCTTCACCTTCAGTCAAAGGCTTCTTCAACACGAGAAAGATGGTCAGTCAAGAATCATGGAATTCACAAGGGTAAATCGAACTGAAGAGCCGCTCCGCTTCAACGCTTCCTCCAGTGAAGGTCGCTTCAATGGTCTATCCAAGAGCGCCTCAATGCTCTCTCTCAGGACCTGTTCACTTCAGAATCCTGCTTCAACACTGTCTCAGGATCTACCTCAACGTTCGCACGAAGCCACTTTAACATCCTCTCGAGTCGTTTCAACACTCAAGCTACACCAATAATCTGCGCTCCGGTCAAGTTGTCTTTGATGTACTCATTGCTCAACGTGCGTCTCATTCATCCTTCATGAGGATCCATCGAGCATGAAAAACCTCAAGTCGATAGGAGGAGGGTTATCCTGTGGAACGAATATTTTCATATAGTTGAGAGAGCGCGGTGAACAACTCATCAACAATGTTCGACATATCCTTGTTTCATCAACACCTCCCGACTTGGCACCAGTATTATCTCCAGAAGACATCTCAACAAGAGCTCTTTTCTTCACTCTACAATGAAGACAGGAGTCAGTACTTGTAAATAAAAAAAAAAAAAAAAAAAAAAAAAAAAAAATACACACGATACGTGTGTGAAACGCATTCACATTGGAATGCACAAAGATGGGATTGGGTTCGAACACCGGCTCAAGTCTCAAGTTCTCAGTACAAATTTCAAGTCGGTATTGCTCAAGCTTCAAGTCCGGTATTGCTCGGGCTTCGGTCTGGTATTGTTCAAGTCACAAGTTGGTATTGCTCAAGTTTCAAGACCGGTGTTGGTCAAGGGCACGAGGCTGGTACAGAGGTGACATTGATCGAGGCATACGATATGGGACCCACGTTCAATCAAGCATATATAGCGGGACCACATTTATTTGCACAACACGGTTCTCTTATGTCATGGGAATCATGTTCACGAAATTCAAGCCCACGTTCGATCAAGCAGGCGCAGTAGCCCCACGAACGAAGCAGCGCAGACAGATCCGTCGATTAGGCACAACCCCACGATCGAGCGGAGCAAGCACGGAGCGGGCCCTCGACCGAAGCGAGACATAGCAAGGTCGATCAAGCGAGCAAGACCGACATCATACTAGGGGAACGCTCTCCTATATGCCTTTTGAATGTGACATACTCCAAAGACAGGATGACCCGTCTCTCCTGGTAACATCTAACTTTGTCTCATAAGTTTTATCTTTAACTGTCACCATCTCATGCCTACCACACAATAGTGTAACCATTGTGTGCTAGGCAGGGACTTAATGTTGATGGTGGATTTTCATTTAAGGTTAAATTTGTAAATAACCAGAAAACTCATGCGCTGACATCTTGTAAAAGATAAAGCCATTTATAAGTGTTGGATACTCCCTCACTTAATTCGGCCTTGTATTTCTGTACTCATTATCGGTGTGGCATGACGACCGAGTGTTACTCTTCTGAGTAACACGAACCTCAAGCACTATAATGAATCATTATCGGTGTGGCATGACGGCGAGTGTTACTCTTACGAGTAACACGAACCTCAAGCACTATAATGAATCCATGTACGAAATACCCGTGCAGTGATCCTCGGTGTGTTATACTAGCCCGAGCCCTCTCGGTGTGTTATACTAGCCCGATTGAGCCCCTCTCGGTGTGGTATGCTAGCCCGATTGAGCATCCGGACTTGGCTGTATCGGTCTGCGGATATGATCTAATCGTGATCATCCAACTCCACAAGCATGATTGGATGACCACGGATCAATTCCATCACCCCCAAGCGGGTATGGAATACACACGGCCTTAGCTTGCGGATATGATTCGATCGCGAGTCATCCAACTCCACAAGCATGATTGGATGACCACAGATCAATTCCATCACCCCCCAAGCGGTATGGAATACACACGGCCTTAGCTTGCGGATATGATTCGATCGCAGTCATCCAACTCCACAAGCATGATTGGATGACTACAGATCAATTCCATCACCCCCAAGCGGTATGGAATACACACGGTCGACCCGCATGGTCGACCATTGGCCTTTGCTTGCCAAGAAACCGTCCATACCAAGCATTATGGGCGGAAAACCTAAATTAGGGTTTGCGGCATATTACATATGCCGCAAAGCAGCCTCAACCATCCATCTTCGCGGTATAGATGGAGGGTGTATATGTAGACTCAAAGGGCCGGAGCATGTCGACACAATCACCATGTGACCGCCTACACGCTTGACCAATCGGTCAAAGCCAACCGTGGTTGGTTACAACGAAACCGTCCGCCCCAAAGAGCATGGTCGCGCGGCTTTGAAAGCCAAAATCGGGGTTCAAGCCATCACGCGCGTCCATCTTCTCGGAACAAATGGAGGGTCACAGATTAGATTAAGCAGGTCCGGTTATACCAAAGCATGACCACCGTGGGCCCATCTACCTCCTCTTGCGGTCGGCCAAGGCATATCATGCCCGGCCAATCCAAAACGCACGCCCAAACTCGTGCGGTTACACCTCCCAAATTCTAAACCGATCTCGACCGCTCAACTTCACCGGATGATTTGAATGGCTTAGATCACGTTTTCATGGGATAATCGGTATAGGTGTGAACACCAACCTACCACCTACACGGCGGTATGATCGACTAAGACCGACCAATATTGGTCGCCTCGAAACGCGTGCCCAAACTAGGGATATCACGCCGGTTTCCAACTCCTTTGCGGCAAGGATTTGCCGCAAACCGATCTCGACCACCCTCTTTACCGGTCAAATTGAGTGGCCTAGATCGCGCTTTCCCGAGGGAACGGAATACAGGCGCCTACACCATCATGCCGTCAACACGCATGTATGGTCGGCCCTCTCCAAAATTCTTCCTATGCTTGGTTTTGACCAAGCTGAAGAGTGATGCTTGCGCACCTCTTTAAAAAAACCTAATTTCATCAACGGTCGCAGATGAGTGTCTCAAACATCATCTCATCCGTCCGACTTCACCAGCCTTGGTTATACAACCCTGGTCGAGTTATTTGGTTAGTGAGGAGTCATTACCCATCACTTTACCACACCGTAATGCAAGACCTGCATAAAATACACACGGTACTTCACAAGTATCGACTTTCGAATAACGTGAGTTATTCAATTCAGCATTACATGCTATCTTTCATGGATCCACGATCCACATTCCAGACATCAATCATGTCACAAACTGGGGATACATCTGGGTATTGGTGCGGCGGTTTACAGCGTGCGGCGTGCAACGCGCCATCACAAGAACGTGTTAGGAAGTCATGGACGGTTAGAGATGAACGGGGAAAAGTGGGCAAGACTGGTCGTGTGTTACCGACACACAACTCCACTACTCCATCATTTCACTACCTCCACTTCCCACGAGAAACGTGAATGAGGCTCAATGACTTGTATAAATAGGGTCTCCGCCTATTTCCAACAACAAGGGAATAACGGAGAACAACACAAGTTCGCATTTACGAAACCAAGTGTTGATACAAACCGTATTCAAACACTCGAGCCTGCTTGCATCAACCGTAAGCTTGCTCATCTTTACGTTACAAGTCATAAGCAAGCCAACACCTTCACAATCTCAACACCTTCTTCGCTTCCCTCCCTAAGATCAACCCCATCTCCTTCACTTTGTGACCGAAACAAGTCCTGGAACGGCCATTTCTTGGTTTAGGCCGGACTTGCAGATTGATCTCTCGAATCTACAAGCACTCACCGCGCAGTGCATTTGTTGAAAGGTTTAAATTCATTCCTCATCCACACCCCAAATTACCAAATTCTGCAGGAGTAGTTTTCACCCATCAACAAGCATCTAACTTAATCTCTAGAAGAGCTCCCATTATTTACCGAAGATTCCTCGAAGTTTTAATTCTTGAGTCTTCTCTTCTCTTTCAGATGATTGAGTCTTTGTTTCAGAAGATTCAATTCCACAATCGACTTCAAAAGGTTTGACTCGAGCAGTTTTTCATTCACTACTGCAGTTTCCAAAAGATCACGAGCAACTTCAAAATCTCCCATCAACATAAGCATTAGCTCAAAAGAAATATGATTCTTTTTATGTTCGCTTGAGAAGTAGCATTTGAACTCAACTGGAAAGGTTTCAAGTTTTCGAAGTTGAGATTCAATGTCAATAGTATGTTCACCCATCCTTGACCGTAGACAGAACATAGAAGGATCGGTTATATAGATGGTTTATATAATAATTCAAACTTGGTTTCCAAGAATGAAATACATAATCGCGGTATTTTATTTGTGAAAATATACACTTTCGGAAACATCATAAGAATTTTTCCGAATCAGTATGACCTAGAAGTTCTGAAAATATTTTTTTCAAAACTTTCCCCATGGACTTCCCAAAGATCGAAAGTAATTTTTCTAAAAATAGATAAGATATTCCAAGTATATAAAAATACTTTAGATATTCAAGAGTATAATATTATTCGTTCTTCATATTCTCATGCTCCTTTTAAGAACTTCCCTTTTTATTTGAATTCAGCACATCTAGGGAAATTCCGAAAGCCAACATCAGTTGTTGGAGTGAGCTAGTGATAGCTCAGAATTTATGGAACATGATCCATCATGATATTTTTGAATATCTATCCTTTTGGGGGATTCTTCCAAGAATAAACTTCTTTCACTGTGTCACAGCTGGAGTGATCTGATTTAACAGAATGATCAGATCGATGATCAAAATCATAAGCGTGACTTGAAGTTTTTTGAGTTGCGAAATAACTAGAACTCTTATATCGACCCAGGAATTCCTTAGAATATGACAACATCATTTGATGAGATTATTTCCTGGATTCTATTTTTGACAGTTGATCAACAACAAAGCAGCATGATCTGAAATCATTTGTTTTTGTATACATGAGTTGATCTTTTTCTCTGTTTAAGAGATAATCATCGTCATACGATCTTGACCGGATACTAGTCAAAGGATTATCCCTTAAAACACATCTATCTTGATTCTTGAAGTGGTTAGACTATTAGAATCACGGTGTTGTATATTAGTTAAGAGATTTTGGGGATTAAAATCACATATCCTTGTTTTAACTAATATACCCCTTTTGGCTTGAACAAAATCCAGTCCTTTAGATTCAGCATCTTCATGAATCAACGATTCTCTGAAGATCTTCTCGGCAGATGGATAATATACATTATCCTTTAGATTATATTTTTCAGCAAGCTTTATGAAAAATTCAATCTCATTACTGTCTTCTGAATCTGACTTGTTTGTCACAAGTATTTGTTTTCGTATTAACTCATCATGGTTAATATTTCCTGAGATGTGTTCCACCAAAGAACTAACAGTGCTGAGCTGTTTATCAGGTTTTGAAAACAAATATCCTTTTTGAAGTATATCATCTTCTTGCTCTACGTTAACTGAATCAGACATAGATTCAATTTCTTATAGGTTGGATCGCACCAAACACATATTGTTAGATCTTTTCGTGTTTGCCTGCTCTGATACCAATTGAAAATACGAGGGTACCCAAATACATCACAATCTTAAACTTTTGATCACAACCTATACAAGACCCACTGTGTATAAACCTCTTGGATCAATAATCACTCAAGGAATATTTCAACACAGTGTACACTTGAAATAGGGTTAGTCCGGACTGGCCTAACACGTGAATAATTATATCAGACAAGTGGAGAAATCCAATACACTTTGTGTGATCGTCTATGGATGTGAATCGAGACAATACAACAACAAAGTGTTCACTTGATAAAGGTACGGTAATGACCGAAACCAATAGGATTAATTATCAAGTGCCCTGTTAACGTACAAAGTGCAATTTACTTTAATTATAATAAAAGAATTATAATGCGAAAATATAAAGTAAATGGCACAACAAGAGTTTGTTAACGAGGAAACCGCAAATGCAGAAAAACCCTGGGACCTTGTCCAGAATTGAATACTCTCACGATTAAGCTGTTATACAAAATCAAACCAACTTCGTATAGTTGAGACCAAGCAACTAAACCGTTCACCTAGTTCCGTCTGTATTCGCACGCCTCCAACTTATGAATAAGTCACGTACTTGGAACAATTCCTTTGGTTCGTATTCCAAACAGTAAAGGAACAACAAATCTGTTTGGTATCAACTCTTTTCAACCAAGTGATGTGAGTTCGACAAAAAGCTCTTCCGTTTATCTCAATAAACTCTTTTGTCAGGTCCTTAGATCTATCTACTAACAATTACCGAAGTAATCATCTAGATTTTGCAATCAATACTCAAAGAATCACAAAGAATCGTATTGATGCCGATCTACTCAACTAATCAATCCAATATACCACAAGGATAAAGTGACTATAGTTGGATCCTCATTAACTGAAACAAGTACTGTGCACACCAAAGATTATGAACCCAGATCAGAGATCTTCAGAGTCTTCTCTGTCTTCAAATCTTCTTTAATCTTCAATCAGCACCTGCACACAATCAACTTGAATATCTTGTGATAAATCATGCACAGAACGGAATCTGTTAACAATGGATTATCACAAGACGTATTTAGATCTACAAACAGTCTAAAGATACCCGTCGAAACTTCGATCTAGTTTGAGTGAATATTATATCAGAAGAGAAGATTCTCAAGCATAAACAAACTAGGTGCAGTCAAAGTTCAACAACCGTTAGTCAATCAAATCAATCGAGAACTAATAATAAATCACAATTATCTAATTTCCCACCAATGGTACTAATAGAGCTTCTCAATCCCAAAGAAGTCTTTAAACTGAACGGCCGTAAGAGATTTCGCCTAATTAGGTTACGTTCCTCTCCGAATAGGCGGTTCCACCGATAACAACACAACTAGGTAGTTTTGCTGGCTATGAGGATTAGTTTGATAGAAATGTAAACTTTGGTATTTATAGACCAAGGAAGTTTGGACACCAAGGAATTTCCAAAACCGAAAATATTCTTAAGATATGCAATATATTCCAGATTCGGTTTCCATAATTCCTGAAAATGCTTTGTCCAAACATTGATCGAAAATCTCTTTCCAATCAGTAAATGCACATTAACAATTTTCATTTTCCAAAAATAAAATTAAAAACCTTAATTAAAAGATTCTCAACTTATATTTCGATCAGGGATTTTCCTTTAGCTATTAAGGAATATATTTGAACAATAAAAGATAGGCGTTACTGCACATGTTAAAACAATGTCGACATCATTACTTTGTAAGTCCTCTTTCATACTTACAATCTTGAAACTGATTTTCCACACTTCCAAACAAGTTTATAATTGGTTCATCTGACTTTAAAGAACTACGTGATTGATTAAGAACACTCAATCACCAATCATGGGTTTAACGGTTCTACCAAAACAAGTTTCGGTTCTACCTCCATGTGAGTACTGTGCATAGTCACACTAGCTTTCCAAAAATTCGGTTGACTAGGTACTAGGATCGGTTTCCCACATACTTATGGTAACTACTTGTATTTGCTGCACATGTCCATAGGATCGGTTCCCTTTCACTAAAAACGTGTTGCACATGTTCATAGGATCGGTTCCCCCATCTACTAAAAACGTGTTGCACCTCTTACAAGGATCGATTCCCCTTTGTGATCGGTTGCACCTCTTCATAGGATCGGTTCCCCTTTGCCTAGAGTTGGTCATACCAATAACACTAAATCGATCATACCATCTCAGGTGATTACTTAAGATCGGTTTCACTAATAAAAGTCATACCAATACAAAAGTCAGGCCTTGTGAATATTTATACCAAGAACATAAACAAGTCATGAGCGGTTATACTAATCACACATATTGGTAGTTCAAAAGATATGCAATGAATCACAATACCAATAAGCCTAGCGATTTCCCTTTCGATTCATAAAACAAGTTCATGAATTTACTTCCTGTAAAACGAATGTAAAACATTGTTTCCTAGAATGAAATATTCACCTCATACCCATACATAATCACAATAGCATTCAAACGATTATGTCGATGTCTTATATACAAGTTTAACGGTTTAAGCAATAAACCTTGTATTGTATTCCTTAATACTACGTCTAACTAGAGTATAATCATTCATGCTTTGCAGTTATGTTTTCAATATGCAAGACTTGAAAGATACGTTAGGGAATGAAACAGTTCAAGTCAAATATCACTAACCTCAAGTGGAATGATGATGTTGTCGTTGTAGCTCCTTACTTCTTCACTTCTTCAAGTCTTCGCAATACTTGTAATGTCTCATATCCTAATACTTTCAAGCTAACCTATATGAAGTTGACTCTAGTACATAATCAAGCGACTCTTTAAATGAGTTTTGGTTCACTAAAATATGACAACCAAACTTGACATACGAACGCTTGGTGAGTTCAACCGAGCTATGCTCTAACACTTTAGTAATCTCATGTAACGATCCTGAAATCGGATCAAAGTTCGCTCAATACTAGAGCAGAAGCGGTGAATCCTAGAGGGTGAATACCATATAACGATCTTGATCCTAATGTATAGTGACAATTACGTAATTGCAATATCAAAGTGAATAGTGACATTAGAGTGGTTCTAGTGGGATGACCAAATAAGCAGATTTGCTCATTTCCACCTACGGTGGGACTTCCAAACCAAGAAAATGATTGGGCAAAGGCTCAAATTTGACAGTTTTCCAATCTAGTCTCAAGTTAAGCCGAGAGTTTCAACTTGAGATGATCGAACTAATCTGACCGGTTTTGTTTGGGTCGTGAAATATTCAAGGTTTGTGTGCAGATCAGTTTGACTATACCACTTAGAAGAGGTATTTTAGCTATCACGGCTAATGGCTCTACAAGGTGGATTAGGTTTTTCTATGAAAAACATCCCCACAAAATCTGTAAGGACTGTTATATACTTGAACATTCAAAAGTTAAATATAGCTGAGCAACTTGATGCAACACACAAGGAAAAAATTACTTTGAAATATCTCAAAACTACCAGAACTTAAAATCAAAGAGGTCCAAGAAGTGATGTCCCTAGTCTCAAGAATAATCGTAAAAGGAATACCAAGATGGCTAAATTTATCCCTCTAGCCGATGGCTTTATTATGAAAGTTTTTACACTAGAATGAAGTACTGCAAATCCTAAAGCTTTTATATATTCAGCTGCAAGTGAAGCTACGCTTGGAAAAAGGAGATCTAACATCCCTGTTTCCAGTACTTCTGATGCGATTTTTTGATGCTGCCAACCATGATAATCTCCAAAATGATGCCACTTAAATGGTTATGACTACTTCAAACAATGGTAGAGTTTTTCAGATGATTATACATCATGGGACTAATGCAGGGGAGGCTACGGTAACAAAAAATTTAAATCCCTCTTTTTTAAATTCTTCTTTTTCCTATTATTAGGCTCATTTTTAAATTTTCCCTGCATTCAAGTAGTAGTTTCCTTCTTCCTGTTAACAAATTTAAAAGTTCTACAACATATAATCACCCTGTTAACATGAAATTCTTAGCGTGAAATGTTCAAGGTCTTAACAACAATTTTACTCAACAACAACTTCATAATTTTGTGAAAATGCAAAATCCTAATTTCCCATTTCTTTCTGAAACCAAAGTTGATATTAGCAAAATGATTTTTGCTGCAAATTACTTGAGTTATCATAATTATGATTTTATAAGTAGAGTCAGTTTAGCTGGTGGCTTGATCCTTATGTGGGAGGATGGTATTTCTTGTAAAATTGTTAGTACTGCAGATAACATTATACATGCACTGATCAAAATCCATCCTAATTCTCCAAAAACTCGGGTTTCCTTGATGTTTGGCTCTACCTACCCTGATCATAAGAAAGATCAATGAAATTTCATACATGATCTTAGTAAAGATATTGACCAACCTTGGTTGGTAATAGGTGACTTAAATTTTCATACGGATAATAATTTATCTGGTCTAGATGGTTGGGTTAGAGATAATAAGTGAGAGACTCTGGCCTAATAGATTTAGGATATGAAGGGAAAGATTATTCTTGGTCTAGTAATAGATATGGAATAGGAGTTAGGAAAGCTAGGCTTGACTTGGCACTTGGAAATAATGATTGATATTTAGATTTTTCTACTGCTAAAGTCTTGCATCTTAATCATATTGCTTATGATCATTGTCCCACCTTGTTATTAACTGACCCAATACCTAAACATCTTCGGAGACCATTTAAGTTTTTTGGTACTTGGATTAAGCATGAAACTTTTAATAATCAGTTGGGTATAGCTTGGAATATAAATGTTCATGGTAGTCGGCTCATAAGTTTCAACAAAAACTACAGTTTACTAGGACTACTTTATCTCAATGGAATAGGTTTGAATTTGGTGACATTCAGGAGAATATAAATAATCTCAATCTGAATTGAAAAAAGTTCAGGATATGCATAATAGGGTGGATCAACACTCTAGAATTGTTTTTCTCACTTATATGAAATTGAAAAATGGTTTAATATTCAGTCTGAATTTTATAGAGAGAAAACTAGGGATAAAGTTGTTACTGATATGGATTATAATACTAGATACTTTCATTCCCTAGTTAACAGAAGAAGGCATAGGAATAATATAGATGCTCTTTGTGATTCTGCTGGAATTTGGTACATGATAAAGACAACATTAGTAACCTGTTGAAATCTTATTTTTCCTATGTTGCATGTTCTACTAATACTTGTTTTGATGACTCTGTTTTTGATTGTATCCCTTCCACCCTATCTGGTGATGATAACTCTAGATTGTTAAGTACTCAAACTATGGATAAAATTGAAAATATTGTGAAAAGTATGTTATCTTGGAGCTCTACTGGTCTTGATGGTTTTCCAAGATGGGGTTTATCAAACCCAATGTAAGGATGTTAGTCCAGATGTTGTTGAGGTTGTTCAAATGTTTTTTGAGTGTGGTTTTATGCCTAGAAGTCTAAACAAGACCTATATATCTCTCATCTCTAAATGTAAAGACCCTAAATCTCCTGCAGATTTAATACCAATTGGTCTCTGTAATACTTCTTATAAAATTATCTTAAAAATACTTGCTAATAGGATAACACTTTTCCTAAAGAAAATGATCTCTCCATATCAAGCTGCTTTTGTCCCTAGTATATCAATTCATGACAATATTATTGTTTTCCATGAAATGATTCATACTATGAAACATAAAGAAGGATTTAGTAGTACCATGGCTCTAAAACTTGATCAATCAAAAGCTTTTGATAGACTAGAGTGAAATTTTCTGCTAGGTGTGCTTAAAAAGTTTGGCTTCTCTGGAAATTTATGTAAGCTTATTTTTCAGTGCATTTTTACCACTAGTGTAAGTATTCTTTTGAATGGTTCTCCTTGTGATCCTTACTCTCCCACTAGAGGTTTAAGGCAAGGAGACCCATTGTCTACTTATCTGTTTATAATTGCTATGTAGTTTCTCGGGTAGGAGTTTCTTTGTTGCAGAATCAAATAAAATTATCACTGTGTCAAAGCAGCTAGGAGAGCTCCTTCCATTTCACATTTGTTGTTTGTTGATGATCTTATGTTCACCAAATCTGATATGCAAAATGTGAATGGCATCTTGGAAGTTATAAACACTTTTGTAATGTATTCTGCCCAACTTCTTAATTTTAAAAAATCATATGTCTACTTCAGTCATAACATTAGTCCAGGTGCATGTGCTGACTTGGCTAAATCTCTCAATAATGAACATTGTAAGTGATTATCTAGGTGTTCCCTTGCCTCTTGGTAAAAATAAGCAAAAGGCTTCTAGCCTATTGTCCAATCTTTTGAAGCCAGACTTAACAATTAGAATAATACTTCTCTTAACCATTCTGGTAGAACTACTATGGTTAAGTCTATTTTAAACTCCCTTCCTACTCACCAAATGAGTTATTTTAACATTCCTAATAATATCAGCACTAAACTTGATTCTCTACAAAGAAAATTCTGGTGGGAACACAAAAGAGATTGAGGTATTTAATTTTATTTGTTCGATGAATTTTTGTGTTTAGAAGGATTTTGGTGGGCTTGCTTTCAGAAATCTTGAAGTTTTTAATCATGCACTTATTACTAAGTTAGCTTGGAAAGCCTGTAATCAGCTTGATGACTTATGTTTTCAAGTCTTGAAGGCTAAATATTCTAAAGATAAGGATTTTCCGCAGCTTGATAAACTTAGTGATAATTGTTCACGGATATGAAGGGGCCTATATAAAGGTATGGAAACTATAAAAACTTACTCATGTTGGTCTGTTAGATGTGGTACAAAGGTAAGAATCTGGTTGGATAAGTGGGTTGTTGGCTTGCAACACCCCCTATCCCTGCTGCCAATGCTAGATTTTCTCCAGCTTATACTTTTGTTAGTGAACCTTTTGTCCAGGAAACTAGACAATGGAATGTGAGTTTAGTTCAAAATTTATTTTCTACAGATACTGCTAATAAAGTCCTAGCGATGCGAATCCCTATATTGGAGTGTGTGGGGGATACTTTAATATGGACTCCAGATAATGAGGGTTGCTTTATTGTTAAAAGTGCATACAATACTCTTATCAAGAATCATAATCCTAATAATGTGTCTTTATCTCATGTTCTCACCAAAGTCTGGAAATCCCTATGGAAAGTAAAGATTCCTCATAGAGTAAAACTCTTTATTTGGAAATTCCTGAGATGCATAGTACCCACTAGAGATAAATTAGCTAAATATAAGCAAGGAATAAAGAAACATTGTTCCTTATGTAATGCTTCTGATGAATCTGTTGAACACTTACTGCTTGATAGTCCTTATGCTAGGTATATATGGTTTGGTGTAAGTATAAATGTTTCAGTCATTCTTTCTGAGCATTCTAACATTCTTAACTGGGTCATAAGTTAGTTTAATGCAGGTAGCTCTTTTGCTGACCAAAATACTCGTCAGAATGACTACTTACTATGTAATTTGATGATTACAACTTGGATGATATGGAAAGATAGATATTCTGCAGGTTTTTTAGAACGTTAAACCTAATGGAATCCATACTATTGAAAGAATTAAATTGCTAGTTAATCAGTATTGTCCTGTTGTTTCTAACCAAACTATAAATCTGAATGCCTCACTAGTTCAACAGTCTAATAATTGGGTTCCTCCCACAATTGATTGTTAAAAAATAAATTTAGATTCTTCTTTTAAAAAGGAAACTGGTACAACATGCATTGGACTAATAATTAGAGATTTTGCAGGGAATTATTATGGAGCAAAAGGACAATACCTCGATGGAGGTATGAATGCTGAACATGAGGCTGAGCAGCTGAAATATAAGGCATTAATATAAGCAGTAGAATGGGCTGTCTCGAAGAACTACGAGCAAGTTATTTTTTTAATCAGATTCTAAACTTTTAATCAAGTTTGTCAATGAAATATTTCTATGTGTTCATTGGCAAACCACTCTTTCATTTTAGATATCAAGTTTTTATTACAGAGTAAACCGTTATAATCTTGCCAATGGATCAAGAGTAGTTGTGCAGACTGTATTGCCAAATGAGCAAGGAACGGTGGTGCTAGTTTTGAGTTTTATGATAATTTTCCTTTTGATATAAACTACCAGATAACAAGGATAAACAATGTGTAAGCGGTGAATTATCTTAATCAAATCCTTTAAAAAATCAGAAATTTAAAATTCTCTCTCATCCTCTCTCCTCTCTTTCTCACTCCTTCTTCTCCAACAATACCATCAAGAACAACTATTTTCTGCTCAAATCTAGTCCATTTTTGGACTAGATCTAAGCAAATTTCTTAATTATTCCTGGTTTTTTTAGGTTAGTTAGTAGTTTAGTGTAGTTTTTATTATGTTTTCTACTTATCTACACCGTTATGGTGGTTTTATATACTCTTTTGAGGTTTATCTTCGCTTTGATGGCGATTCTTGGTGGGTTTTAAGATCAATAGTGGTGCTCTCCATGCTCTCCAACGACGAAATCTTCATCTTGGTTATCTCCGGCGACGGAATCTTCATCGGAATCTTCATCATCAACTTATCCGGCGATCTCCATAGGTGGTCTTTTTGACGACGAAAGCTTCATCTCTAGTTACAAGAGATTTGAGCAAATCACTCCTACTTTGGGAGCATATCTTTCTATAGAAGAAAAACAAACTAAATGGTTGGAAGTTAATTCCGAGAAAAACCATCCCTCTTCCGATTTAATCAGATCTTATTCATACTTGTATTTGTCTTACTCCGGTAATCCTTCTCTTTCTCTTGTCAGATTTCTCTGTATTGTACTTTTACGGTATGTTCTTGTTACTTTGTATTCTCTTATTTTCGACCTTAAACTTATTAAACTTATTGTAACCTCGAATTTTCATTAATGAAAAGATTCCTTATTAAAAAAAAAAATCCTTTAAGAGAAAAAGAAAAAAGAAAAACGTGTCCCACCTAATTAAAAGAGTTTGCTCATCCGTGGATGGGCAAATGAGCTAATTTAACGCCTTCTACTGGATTTGCTTTAGCCCTCCGGTTAATGGATAAATAACTATTTTGCAAAGTCTTGGCGCGGATCGGTCAATCTGGCGAATCATGCACCCGAGTTCACAAGCAAGTGAAAAACACTTGAGAAATGAAGGGTATCCTCTTTTCAGAGGTAGAGCCGTTCATTTTATGTGTTTGGTCTCTGAATCCGCCGAGTAAACAAACCCAGTGAGGAAAATGAGTGAGGTGGTGCTATTTTCCCCATCTTCTTCATCTTCTTCCACTCACCCCAGAACCAGAACTAGTTGTTCATCCTCGCCATCACCCTACTCCTCACATGTTATCGTTTCTAGTCACCACTCATTCCCCAAATCAAGAATTTCTCTCCCAAGACTTCAATTACCAAGGAATAATGGAGTCGTAACCCATTGCACCAGCAGAAACAACTTACCTGAAGGAGGAGGAGGTGGGTTCACCTGAACTTGAATTACTTCACACTACTTCTCTACGATTTTTTCCTTCCAATTCAAAGATTGTTGTTCTGTGCTTCAATTTTTTAAGTAGGTATATAAATTACTGTAATTGATTAAGAAATTTGATATACTGATTTCTTTTGCGCTCTTGAAATTTGTCTTGACTTTTCTTAAAATTCCTCCAAATTTTGCAATTCAAGATATTTTCTTCTCCATATATGACCTGGTTTGGCTTGATTTTTTTGTTTTTGATTTCTGATTTTGTGTTCGATCTTTTGTATTGCTAACTGCATCATAGAAAAGGGGTTCTCTGTGTGAATCGATTTCTTGCTCCTGAACTAAGGCTAGAATGCTGCTTCACCAGCAGTACCGCCAACGCCCAATCCCCTGTTGACAGTGCTATTCAGTTTTTAAAGCATGTATGGCTAAGTGGAGAAGCTCCATTGATACAAGTATAGCTTAAGTTATGTCAACTTGCACTTTGGAACTACATTTGGAATAAGACCTTAAAATTGGTCAAAACAAGTAATAGAGACAGGTCACTTTTAGTTGCATTACCAATCATGACTTTTTACTTGTACACTACAAGAAGAGATGTAAGATTATTATTTTGTGTCTGCAGCCTTTTGGCCTTTCAGATGCGTGTATACAGAAGCAGGTAGAGCATGTCCAGCAATATTTCACTAAGGAGTTAATACCATATATTATGTCATTATGTGTGTTCATTTTAAGCATTTGCTTTCATATGAAGCATGGATAATTTGATGTATTTGTCGCCGGTAATAATGAAATATCTGTTGCAGGTGACAGTGGTAGCAAGAGCGTCCTAGATGCCTTTTTCTTGGGCAAAGCACTAGCGGAAGCAATTAACGAGCGTGTCGAATCTACATTGGGAGAGTTGTTCAGTACAGTCGGCAGGTTACAAGCCGAGCAACAAAAGCAAGTTCAAGATTTTCAGGTGATTAGCAGTTCTTTTATATCCAGTTAGGTCTCACCATAACCACCTTGCAAAATATGCTCTCAAAGAAACAACAAACTTACTGCAGCTTAAGCAATAAGCAGTACACGCATTCTGTCTTAATTCTTGTTTGCTAGTCTCTGTTATAGCCCATTGATATTGATAGAAATGAAAACAATGCTGAACAAAATTCTGTTTGCAGGAGGAAGTGTTAGAAAGGGCCAAAAACGCCAAAGAAAAAGCAGCACGAGAAGCTATGGAGGCACAAGGGAACATACCTAGTAAGTCGACTGAATCCCCTGAGGTGGTGGAAGTAGAAATCTCCCCTTCATCATCGACCGAGCAAGTTAATAACACTTACAACAGCGATCCAATTATAGGGATGATGATAAATAATGATTGACAGTTTTAATCTCGCCTTACTGCAATACTCTTTATAGAGTGGGTTATTTTGCTCAGAGTATGAGTAATTTTGGGCTCCTTTATAAACTGGACATCTATGTAAAGCATCTGCTATAAAATGTTCACTTTGTTTGCAAAGAACAATAAATTTATGTGTTTCTCTTGATTGATTGAATAACTGCACCATCCATGGATCACTGTTTGTAGAGGTCCAAAGTGATCTTCATAGTTTTCATGTTACACTCCACATAGAGTCTAAGTGTAGACCACAAAGTCAAGGTCTCAAGTAGAGTCAACTTAGTTTGCTGCTGCATTCAAACCTATTTGCTTGCAAACTACCTTTTTTTCTCCAAAATCCACAATCACCACTGGACTCCTCTTCCTCCCGGTGAACCTTCAAAAAAAAAAATTCCTGTTAAAAATTCCTGGGCATAATCCCTTGCTACTCCTTATATTGACACCTATCCGTAAGTTATGGGGTACACCCCCAACATATAAAACCCTTCTTGTTCCTCATCTATAAGTTATTGCCTACCTTAAATTGGAATTCTGGAGAAAGTCCATCACTCAACAGAACAGGTTACTTACTCAATTACAGCTTACAATTACTCTCCTGTATATGTTTCTTTACATTTTGGATCCCCTTTCCCTTGTTGTATGAAAACTGATGATCAATTGAATGTGATGTATATAATGAGTGGGTTTTTTCCATATTCTTCAACACTGTGACATTCATTTCCTAGTGTATTTCAAAACTTAGATAGAGTAAACCAACTACAAGACTTGATGATGATGATTTTTATTAGGTTCAAATTGAGGGTTTGTACATAGTCAATCATAAATGGGGATGGGGGTTGCATTTTCTTACAAGAAATTTGTATTTTCTCTAACCATAAGCTTTGTTAGATGTTACTGATGCAATAGTTCCTCTTAGATAAGAAACTGAGACACAGTCCAGATTTTAGATGCATAGATTGAGAGTTCCTCGTTACCCACCTTTGAAACAACATCTAGAACATAAACAAATGCTACAAACCCAGTTCCAATTGTTGCTAGAGAAATGCAAGAGCGTGGAAGAGGTGAACCCAATTCTGTCAAAATTCGTGGTAAGCGGGCTTATCCGTCAATCATTCTATCTGTGTAAGCTTGTTGAGGTCCTAGCTCACTCTCAGAACTCTACTCTCCTTCTATACTCACGCCTTCTCCTAGAACATCAGTCCAATGCCTTCCAAGCAGAAGAGGATTTTAGCATGTCTCCTTCGACAACTACATTTCTCTGGAATAGAATCATCAGGGGTTACTCGAGGAGCCGGTTTCCCCAGCAAGGAATGACGACCTACCGTAAGATGCTTGAGAGTTCTTGCAAACCTGATAACTTCACATTCCCCATCGTCGCCAAGGCTGCATCGTCTATGCAAGAAGGAGTGCAGGTTCATGGTCAAATTGTCAGCAATGGGTTCGAATTTAACATATTTGTGGTAAATACTGTGTTGAGCATGTACACTGTGTTTGGGGACCTGAAATCTGCTCAAAGGTTGTTTCAGATATCCCCCAATTTAGACATTGTCTCTTGGAACACTCTCATTGATGGGTATGTGAAGTCCGGAGCCGTTGAGCTTGCCAGGAGGTTATTCGACAAAATGACTGAGCGAAATGAGATCTCATGGACTGCAATGATTTCTGGATATGCAAAGAGTGGTAACATGGATATTGCTCAGTCCTTGTTCGATAGAATGCCCAGTCGCAGGAGCCCGGTTGCATGGAACTCGATGATTTCAGGGTTTGCTAAGTGTGGGTTTTTGCCACTTGCAAGAAAAATGTTCGATGAGATGCCTTTAAGAAATGTAGCATCCTGGAATGCCATGATTTCTTCTTATGCACAGAGTGGAGAGGTCGAGTTAGCTCGATCATTATTTGACAAGATGCCAGAGAAAGATGTCATCTCTTGGAGTTGCATGATTTCTGGTTATGCGCAAAATGGTCGCGGTAGGGATGCACTTGGACTTTTTAAAGAGATGGTGGAGTCAAAGAACTGCATCAGGCCCAACGAGGTGACGCTGGTGAGTGTGCTTTCCGTATGTGGGAATCTGGCAGCTCTTGATCAAGGGAAGTGGGTCCATGTTTACATAGAGAGGAATGGAATGAGATTAAGTGATAACCTTGGTGCTGCTCTGGTTGATATGTACGCTAAATGTGGATGTTTGGGAGCCGCAGTTGAGATCTTCTGGAAATTGGTACAAAAAAATGTCTCCACTTGGAATGCTCTGATTACAGGCTTTGCCGTTAATGGGGCTGCGCAAGAAGCTCTCAAATTATTTGAAGAGATGCTGAGATTGAAGGCAAAACCTGACAGCATCACTTTTCTAGGCGTGTTAATGGCTTGCTGCCATGGTGGGTTGGTGGAGGAAGGTCTTCGCCACTTTATAAGCATGTCAAAAGACTATGGATTTCAACCTGAAATTAAGCATTATGGTTGTGTGGTGGATCTTCTGGGGCGAGCTGGTTTACTGGATGAAGCTCAGCAGATGGTCAGAAGCATGCCGATGAAGCCAGATGTCATGGTGTTAGGTTCTCTGCTTGGTGCTTGCAGAATCCATGGGAATGCTGCAATTGCAGATGCATTGAGGAAGGAGTTCCTTCTTGATCGGAACCCCGAGGAAGCAGGTTGCCATGTTTTACTGTCTAATATATATGCGACTGCCGGTAGATGGGGTGATGCTTCGGATATGAGGAGTGAAATTAACTCAAGTCAGATCAAAAAGAATACAGGGTTCAGTGCAATTGAATCACTAGGAATTTGAACCACAGGTTAGTCAGTCATCCATTAAGCTGCTGGTTTAAATGTGAAAAGAGTTATCATATCTCTCATGCAAAATCGTATCACCGTTGCTTGAAAACTTCCGGTTTGTGTAATGCAATAGCTAATAAGGTGCATCCTTCAGACTTACACTTACCAGTCAATTGCAACATATTGTATCAGTACAACTGTGCATAAGTTCATGATTCATGAATATACATGTGAAACAATGATATTGAAAGTTCATGAAAAGAACTTTAACCAAATAAAATTTTCATCTTCAGTATATTCAATTCCATTACCTCTCATCTCGTTAGAGGTAATGTAATCAAGAACTTATGCAAAGATGTACAGGGTTTGATACCCCGCATTTCCAATATAAATCATTTGTGACTCTTCAAAGAGGTCATGTTTTTAAAATTCAATTGTAGGCCTAGTGTTTTACTAGAATTGAGGTGCCTGACCAATTATACTTCAGATTTGTATAGCATTGATGTATAGTGATTCTTTTGTTCCTCTTTTGTTTTTCAGTCCTCTTCTTAGTGACTGTTTCTGAAGTCTGTAATGGAACTTGTTGTCCTTTTGTTTTCTTTAGTCAGTCCTTTGTAAGTGACTGTTTTGTTCAATTATCAATAAAATATTGAAGTGTTTGTTTTTTTCGAAAAATAAAAGAAAATTATTTTGTTAGAGGGAAAAGTCTACTCGAGGTTGGTAATAGATGTAGTATGCTAGTTGCTCGGTTTACTTTTCAACACCCTTTGGATGGATGATTGTGCAGATATAATATCAGGTTAGACCCGTAGATAGCTATTACAGATATTTTAAGTTTGTAACCTTCTTGCTTATACTCCTTAATTTGCATTGTCATGGTATCACTTTTAAGTCTTAAGTAACATGACAAGCTTTCATTTGTTATGAGAGATATACATAAAAGCTCACTACACCTTGGGCCGTTTGGAATCTCGATCTTATAATGTTACAAAAATGGAATATCATCTTACCTCTAAGGCATGCATTTGCAACGAATTATTAAGTGTCTAACAATGTCATATAAACCATGAATTTTTCTGTTTTTTTATCTGGTTACTATTTCAGTTATCATATCACAAACATAGTTACTCCCAGATTCTAGTTTTCTTTGTAACTTTGTCCAACATGTACATGCCATTTATTGTACAGACGATTGGAATTGACAATTGAAATACAATCAGGAAATCACGATTCTTCCTGTTGGGGAAAACACATTTGTAGAGGCAGTGCAAATGGGATCCGATACCTATCATCATCTAAAGGTAATTTCTCTCTAATTCTCTTCTAACATCTTTGCCTTTGTTATTTTTATTGTGTTTCTTGAGAGTTTAGATAGATAATGTATGTTGGCCTGTTTATTTGATGATACCAACAACTTATCTGAGTCTTGCATGAGTTGGGGATGTCTGTATGGCCTGGTTACCTAACTCAAAATTAGCTGGGCATGCAGCTGCCTGTTTACCTATATGATCGGTGTGTATTATTAAGTTGCTTGTAATACCAAGGTTTGCTGATAAGAGTACTAGCCTTGGTGATTTTCTTTTTGTTAACACGTCTTTTCAATGAACTAAGAAGAGTTACACCTTTGATTCCCATATCAACTAAGGCAAAACGGTGTTATTTTTGATGCTGAAAAAAGTTAAGTTATTATTGGTAATTAATTATCAAATTTCATCTTCCCTGCAATTTTAAGCTCCAAGATGACCTTTTGTGCTACTTCACTGAGTCCTTCACAGGGTTAAGCAACCAAATATTTGAGGTGATTATGAAGTACCTTTGCCGGGTTAATGCTATCAGTTGAATCAAGTAACTGTTGTGAGGCTGGATCTTCACCTAGTTTCGAGAATCCGAATCTCAGGGATGACTTTTTTGTCCCCTACTTGCCATGAATTCTCCTTGGAGTGTCTGGGGATGACTACCATTTTTCCAATATAATTGAAGTTTAAGAGTTTGGTTCTAAGGAGTAATTGGGCGGGAGGTCTCTACATAAAATGTCTACTGACCCTATTCCATTGCAGGCAAGAACCATTTGATGTCTCATCTAGGGAGCAACCAACAGAACTTATCCAATATCTACCCAGGAGTGGATCTAACCCTGCCCTCAAGTATAATCACCCCTGTAGCACTGATATTTGGCGTGAGTGAGCGTCTTTATTTGACCAGTCTGGTTTAAAACTTATTGATGTGTTGTCAATGATAATCTCTAATTGACGGTTCGTTGGGAACATTATCAAATAGTATATATAGTTGGCCTAACACTAACATATATAGCTTGCGGTTTGTCTTGCCTTTAGCCATATTCTGGGCATGTTTGGTTAACGATGTCATTATCTTTCTTGTTTTCTTTTCATAGGACTGCATTATACAATTAAAAGCAAAGACAACTTCACAATTTTTTTCTTTTCAGGTTGCTGGAGATGACTTGTTGATGTCAAACCCAAAATGTGCTGAGAAATGCGCTCGTTTTAAAGGTATTCATACTGATTTTCTACCTTTTCTTTTTCCAGTTTGCTTATAAATAAGTCAATCTGTAGCATACACAAGTCCAACAACGTTCTCTTTTCTCTTTTTAGCGTTTTGGCTTCTGAAATTATTCTAGTTGCTTGTTTTCTGTCTGGTAATCGCTACTAGTAAAATTCAGCCTCTAACTGTAGATGGTAGAACACGTACCCTCTGGGGAAAAGGGAGAAAAAAAGAAGATTTACAGTCACTTTTCTTGCATAATGATCAGTTACTTTTAGCAATGACCAATGGATGAGACCTTGCGAAACAGGAGTTAAAAGTTGTATCCTCTGGGGGAAAAGGAGAAAAAAAGAAGATTTACAGTCACTTTTCTTGCATATTGATCAGTTACTTTTAGCAATGACCAATGGACGAGACCTGCGAAACAGGAGTTAAAAGCTGTATTCCCAGTCTCTTATAAAACTGGATTGTATTGGCAACAGCGCTACTAGTACCATATGTTCTTACAATTTCAGTGGTGGTGGAAACAGGTGAATCAGATTGGGACCATTACAGAAGCCATTGAAGCTGTGAAGCTAGTTAAGGATGCCAACTGGGGAGGAGTAACTTCAGATAAATGCGGGGAGACTGAAGATTCCTTGATAGCTGATTTAGCTGTTGGCCTGTCCACCGGTCAGATTAAAGCAGGTGCACCTAGCCTGGGTGAACTGCTTTGCAAACCATAACCCAGGTTCACTTTCTTGCTTCTGACATATTGCACCCCTTCTCAGTTCTTCCATGTTGAGTCAGCATATCCTATTTTCCGGAGTCAAAACGACCTTATAGTAAAACTGGTTTTCAAAGATCATAAATTGAATCCGTGACCATCCTAGTATTATTGTACTGATGTTTTCGTTATACTTCCAGTATTGCTTCAGATCGAAGAAGAGCTAGGTGATCAAGCACTTAACGCTGGCGAAAGTTGGAGGCTCAATCTGGTCACATTATCCTTTCTTTACTCTTATTGTAGGGGCCTTATTGTTAGTTGGTGGGATGTTGAACCCTTTTCCCCTCTAGGATGATTGTAATCTTGTTTAGAAAGGGTAACAATCAACCGATGCGTGAGAAGTTACAAGTAACAGATAAACAAAAGTACAACATTACCATTTGCCTTTCCGGGGCGTAAAGTGATTCTGGAGCTGTTCATTGCTGGTTGATCCAGTGTTAGATGCATTTCTCCTTTCATTGCTAGTTTTTATCACAGTTGTATCATTTTCTTTTCTTCCTACACTGCCTGAGTACCTGGTCTATATTCCCCACCATTGCTAATAGGGGGTACCAATTTTCTTCTGGGTGTACCAATGCAATGGTGAGACATGTTTTGTCTTATTTGAACTTTTGTAACACCCCTGAATAAGTTGGTACCCCTATTAGCAGCAATCGGACCAAGTTTTTTTTTGTCGGGCCCTTTCTTAAACGTTTCGGGCCCACCCGGTGAGTAGAGTAGTGTGACTGAGCAGCAGTAGCTGCAGCACGGTCCTCTCTATATAAAACCGCCTAGAGGAGTGAGGAGATTCTTTTTATTACACTTTTTTTGAGAAATTAGAATTTTGAGAGAGACGAGAGAAAAAAATGTATTCATCTAGGGTTTTTGGAGGATGCAGAGCTCTAATGGCCGCCGCTAAATCGACAGCTGCAAAACCTTCTTTCACCACCGCCGCTACTGGTGGTTCTACTCCTGCTTCTCCGAAAGGTATTCTTAAGGTAGTTCCTGTTTCTCCAGCTCTTGGTGAGTTTCTCGGTGGTGTTCCTGAAGCTTCCCGTACTGATGCTGTTAAGAAGATTTGGGTTTACATCAAGGCCAACAATCTTCAGGTATGTTGATTTTCCCCCTTTTATTTCTCGTTTTGCTTGTGTTGTTAGGGTTTAACGTTTTCATCAATCATCATAATCATCTTCTTTGTGATGTTCGTTCTGTATCACTTTTAGGTTTTTAGGTTATAATGATGTTGATCTGTTAGTAAAATTGTTGCGATCTTTTCGATTTGATCCTTCCATGCTTCTCTAATGGCTGTTTGCATGCACGGAAATCATCCTTCTCTGAAGGTTTTCATTGTCTAGTAACTGGTAATTGTGTATTTCTCCGACTCTATGGCTTCTTAGGTATGGGTGTTGATTATCATGATGTTGATCTGTTAGTAATGTGTTGCCATCTTTTTTTGATTTGATCTTTCTCTAATGTCTGTTTGCATGTAGCAAAATCATCCTTCTCTGTAGGTTTTCAGTGTTTTTAATTAGATTTTCATGCTCTAACAGGAAATATGTTACTGTGTTGTGGGTTGATTACTTATGAAGCACCACTTGATTTTGGATTGTTGTGAGATTACTCTGCATAGTTAGGGTTTGGCTCCTTTTACTTTCTGAATCTTTGTCCTAGTAATCACCTGCTGTAACACAACAACAATCGTATACAGCAAGTAGCCACTTATCTGATTATTTAACTTTCTTGATACTCATTGAAATGAGGAAAATGGCTCAGATATGGAATTTACACATGGTGTAGAAGTCTGACAATTCTCCAAGTAGTTCCATGATATTTTCATGCTTCTTTGGTTTCAAACCGTGGTATATTAGTTTATTTTTTGTATATTGAACAGCATAAAAATCGGTTGGTGACTTGGTTAGTTGTGTTTATGAGTTTGGGGGCTTTGGGACGTTTAGTTCAAAGTTCAATGTGTGTATTCTTTGTCCTTTGTCTCGTTTCTATTGTATATTTGGTAGCGATTGTTAAGAAAACCATCTTGTCATAGTCTTGTGTTCCTTCTTCCTTGGATTTTGAGATGTGATTATATCATAACTTCAGCCAAGTGTTTGTATTGTTTTTAGGTTTGTATGCTGTTGTTTGATTTGATCCTACTCTGATGGCTGTCTGCATGTACCAAAATCATCCTTCTCTGTAGGTTTTCAATGTTTCTAATTAGATTTTCATGCTCTTTCATGTTACATATTACTGTGTTGCGGTTTGCTTACTTATGATGCTCCACTTGATTTTGGATTGTTGTGAGATTACTCTGCATAATTAGGATTCAGCTCCTTTTAGTTTCCAAACCTTTGTCCTAGTAATCACCTGCTGTAACAACAACAACAACAATCATATACAGCAAGCCCCTTATCTGATCATTTAACATTCTTGGTACTCAGTGAAATGGGGAAAATGGCTCAGATATAGAATTTATACATAAAGTGGAAGTCTGATACTTCTCCAAATAGTTCCATGAATTTTCCATGCTTCTTTGGTTCAAATTCTGGTACCTTAGTTTATATTCTGTATATTGAACAGCATAAAAATAGGTTGGTGCCTTGGTTAGTTATGTTTATGAGTGTGGGAGCTTTGCTACGTCGAGTTCAATGCTCAATGTGTGTATTCTTTGTCCTTTGTCTCGTTTCTGTTGTATATTTAATAACAATTGTTAAGAAAACCATCTTGTCATAGTCTTGGGTTCCTTCTTCCTTGGATTTTATACAGCTTTTGTATAATAACTTCAGCCAAGTGTTTGTATTGGTTTTTGTTACTGTGTAGGATATAAAGTGTGCTGTTGTTTTACTGGCCAACAGAAGACCCTTGGAGTATTACACTGATCTTATGAACTGTACTTTTGTACTTGCAGAATCCTGCTGACAAGAGGCAGATAATATGTGATGAGAAGCTGAAGAGTATTTTCGATGGGAAGGACAAAGTTGGGATGCTGGAGATTGCAAAATTGTTGACACCACATTTTGTCAAGGCTGCGTAACAACAAACTTATGGTTTGGCTGCTGGGATAGGAACATACTCTTTTTTTGTAACCTGTCATAGGTGCGGAGGGTTTTATTAGAGGGATTGAACCATGAAAGTAATGTCCCTCTAGTTGGTTAGGGAATGTCCTATCGGGTCTGTAAATTGTCTAGATTACCCTTTTAGCTTTAAATTGACTAATCTACCCTTCTTTTTTTTAGTTAAAAAGACTGAATTATCCTCCACATTATATTTAAACCTAATGAGAAGAGAACTAAATCAAAATCAATTTTCTTCATCTTCTCTTCTCCTCCACGAACCGCAAATAACCGAAAACTTCTTCGTCTTCGATTGGTCGCAAAATTAATAATCCCCTATTATAACCGAAAACTTCTTCGTCTTCGATGATTAGCAAAATTAATAATCGTTGATTGAAGTCTACATTAGAGATGATGAAGAACAAGAAAGTTAATAATCGTTGATTGAAGTCTACATTAGAGATGATGAAGAACAAGAAAGTTAATAATCGTTGATTGAAGTCTACATTAGAGATGATGAAGAACAAGAAAGTTGACTTGACGAAGATTGTAGTGATTCTAATCAAGCAAATCCTCCAATAGGTGAACAACAATTTCAATTTCAAACCCCTCAACCGGATGAATGATTTATACGAGGTATGTTTTGAAAAACCCTGTTAGGATTTAGTTTCTTTTGTTCGATTTTAATTAAATTTGTATCAAAAATTAAGGTTTTAGATGAAAATTGAAATTCAAAATTCTAGGTTAATGTGAGTTACGGTTGCTTTTAACTCAATTACGAACCGTAACTGGAGATTTTGATGTTGTTGCGGTTTGCAATAGTTCAATTATGTTCAATTGCCGATTGTATGTTCTTAGATCTGGGAATTTTGTTTAGTTACGGTTGATTTCGAAACCAAACTTACCAACCGTAATTTGTCCTGCTTGTCTCCAGGTTGTTCTACGGTTTGTATTTGTATGAACCTTACCAACCGTAATTTTGTTACGGTACGTAACGTAAATAATCCTGTGTCTGAATTCAAATATATTTTACGGTTCAGAAGTTTAGTTGATTTACCAACCATAATTTAGTTACAATATGTATTATCAACCTTTTCAACCGTAAATCATCATGTGTCCGAAAACTTAAGTATCAAATACTGTTACGGTTGGTCTCGATCCGCAACTCACGAACTGTAACTTGTTACAGTTAGTATCTATCCTCAACTTACGAACCGTATCTTTTAACGGCTTGTCTTGATTGTCACAATTTTTTTAGTTTATTTATTTCTATTTTGTTTGTTCAACCCTTAGGAAAATCAATCAATTGTATTGCTCGTGTAGGAATCCTAATAGGGTGAAGAATAAGAGAGGGAATAACTTAACTCCGATTGATCATACGCCCACCCCTCACGGTGACAAGCATTTAGGGGTGGATTAGGCCTATTCCTATGCACATGCCAAAAACTGATATTTGGCATATATGCACCCACTATGGGTATGCCAAACTGCCAAACTCATATGCATATATGTCAGGAATAATATAGGCATACACGATGGAGTTTCCAGCGAGCGATAAAGTTTCCATCGCTCGATGGTCATAACAACACTCGCTGGTCTTTAAAGCGCCAGTGCTAGTCAAGCTATCGCTCGCCGGTCTGATCATCGCTTATCAGATCTTCATCCAACGGCTACTATTTTCCCCCTCTATAAATACCTAATTTCAATCTCATTTCAACTCAAACCAGAATTTCAAAATCTCTCTAGAATTTGTTTATCTAAAACAATCACACCTTCTCTACAATTCTTTATTTCCTGTAATATGGATTCACAATCTCAAAGTCAAGGCAAAGGCAAAGCTAAAAAAACCAAAGTCCGTGGTGCAAAATACAACATGATAAAAGATGAATGCATTTGTCGTAATTATGTTTTTTTTACACAAGATTGTATCGATAGTGCACAAAAACATGGTAACACCATGTGGGATAATATATTTCGTAAATATGAAGCAAAGAGCAGTTGATAGGAAATTTCAAAACATGGAGAGTAAAAAAAGTCGTCTTTCTCATAAAAAAAATTGGGTTTGACTATGATAAGCATAACATTCTTCAAGCTAACACTTCAATTATGAACGCTCAGCAAAAACATGTGTGGCAAATTGAATTTGACAGGGTTCAAGCACAGATTGAACAACAAGCTGGATTTACTAACAACAATGGTAATGATGATGAGGATGGAACTGATGATGAGTTTGATGTAGTAATTCCTCTAGATGATTGATGTATTAAATTAAGTTTTAATTTGAAGTATTGCATTTTAATTTGATATGTTGTTGTTGCATTCTACTTAATATTAGTTTGAAATGAAAAGTTGATTAATTTGAAATGTTGTTGCTCATTAACATTAATAAGTCTATTGCTCATTAACTTAAATTAAAATACATAACTTAATAAACTACATAACTCATTGTCTTCCATGCTCTGCCCAAAGATTCAATCTCAGATCTTCTCTTAAACTGTCATACAAATTTCGGTTCAGAATGTAATTAGTCATTTGAGCATAATTCCTTGCAGGGACGCCTCTTTCTGGTTGAATCTCCGGACTTAAATCTTCATCTTCATAGTTAGTCCACTCCGAATCACGACGGGTTTCCTGAATTACCATGTTATGAAGAATTATGCAAGTGAGCATAGTCTTGTGCATTTCACGAGGACTCAGCCCACGATATGGGACACAAATGATAGCAAACTTCCACTTCAAAATTCCAAAAGCGTGTTCCACATCCTTGCTCGCTGCCATTTGGGCATCATTAAAATGCCGGTATGAATGGCCCAATGCACCGGGAGGAGGCTGACGGTAGCATTGAACCAAGGTGGACCATTTTGGGTAGATACCATCCGCAAGATAATAGCCATGAGTGTATTGGTGGCCATTGATCATGAAACGGACTTGGGGACAAATTCCATGCTTCAAATCTTCAAACAGAGGCGACTTGTGCAAAACATTGATATCATTTTGTGAACCCGGAAGACCAAAAAAAACAACGTGCCATATCCAACAATCGTAAGAAGCAGCAGCTTCAAGGATAACTGTTGGTTTTGAATAATGACCCTTATATTGACCGGCCCAATAAACATGGCATCCTTGACATACCCAATGCATACAATCAAGACTACCTAGCATTCCTGAGAATCCCCTTTCCTCATTCCCCCTCAATATTTGTCTAACATCTTCCTCGGTTGGTTTTCGTAAATATGTTGGACCAAAATGATTAATCATTACTTCACAAAACAATAAAAGGTAAGCGAATGAAGTTATTTTACCCATACGAAGGTACTCATCGTTTGCATCCGCTGGTCTGCCATAACCTAGAATCCTTAAAGCCGAAATAACTTTTTATTCAGGACTATGACCTCTAATATTCAGTGCATCAAACTGATAATTAAATTGAGGTTCTACTCGACAAAGCTCTTCAATAATCTTTCTCACCAGATGCCGAGGCATACGGAATCGACCTTGGAAATCTCGATCAGA
The DNA here is from genome assembly GCA_023531295.1 of Papaver armeniacum. Lineage (NCBI taxonomy): Eukaryota > Viridiplantae > Streptophyta > Magnoliopsida > Ranunculales > Papaveraceae > Papaver > Papaver armeniacum. The sequence continues at coordinate 66,212 of JAJJWW010010363.1, forward strand.
GCACACACAATACGGAAGAAAATAATCATGTATCAGCTTCTGATGGTAAAATTCCCTCCCTCGATACGTATACCTTCTTGAGAATACTTCTTGTGGCTCTGGAACTCTAGGTATTTGACCCGTATGTACAAGCATCAAATTGTCGATTAGTTTATTATCTTCAGGTTCCTCATCGTCAAGTTCTTGTAGCCTCTTTCGATGCATTTCTTGCTGTAATCTAAACCGATTCATAATAACACTCCTCTCCTCATTGGATCTCGCCATTGCTGATTATGAATTTAAAATGAGAATAAAGATAGAGAAATTGGTGAAATATAGGTTTAAGTAGGTGTGAGTAACTTGGAGAAATACGAGGGCGTATATATAGGAACCAGTAGGGGGGAATAGCCGTTGCAAAATATCTAGTGGTCGATAATCTTAATAACGCCAGCGATATTGCTTATATCGCTCGTTTTAATGAATGACGCTGGCGATACTCATAATATCGCCAGCGTTGTTATCAATAACGCTCGCTAGAAATTCGGTCGCTCTGTGATTTTCCAATAGTGGCGCAATTGGTTTGCCATGCCACCTGGCATGCCAAACAGTTTTTTTTGGGCATGTGCATAGGAATAGGCCTTATAGAGGTATCCACAAGGATGAGAAGAAGAATCAATTTAAAATTAGGTTGAGAGAACCACCTGTAGTTGAACCTGGGGTTGATTTAGAAGGAGCGGAACCTAATGATCAAGAAACTGAAGAGGAGGGAGTCGAAGTTAACTGTGAAGGCAAAGAAAAACAAATTGTAGAGGAAGAATCTAGTGATGAAGAAGAGGAAGAAAATTCTAATGAATCCGACGATGAAGAAGAGGAGGAAGAGGAAGCAAATGATGAAGAGGAGGGATAGGAAGTAAATGATGAAGAGAAGGAAGAGGAAGCAAATGATGAAGAGGGAGAGAAAAACAAGGGGAAATAAATTATTGTAGCTACAACTCCAGTTAAACCAGTTAAACAAAAGAAGCCGAGAAAGGAACCCGCACCAAAAGGGATGCATATTCCTAAAGGAAAAGAGTTGTTATTGACACAGAAGAAGAATAGAAGACCTTGGGCGAGGCCCCAGATAAGTCCTCAATCTTATTTGGTTATACCAATTCTTGGGCCGCAAAAGTTTGTGAGACTAGGGTATGATTTTTCTAAAAACATTGTTATAACTTATTTCGATTCATTTTGTTTGTAATTTTGTATATTTCATTTATATCAGTTTAACAAAATATGTTTGTTTTAGGATCATGCAAGGGCGAACAAATTGCTCAAGCGTCAAAGGGCTCAATATTGGCCATTAGGTGAAGAATGTGCTTCTGTTCGTACTCTAGTGGCTAGTTCAGGATTATGGCCTAGAATTCTGAATGCCCAAGCGGAGTATGATAGTGTTGTGGTCTCTGCCTTCAGGGAACGATATTGGCTTGAAACCGATACGTTTCATCTCCCACTTGGAGAGATGACAATAATACCGGACGATGTGAAGCAAATTATTGACTTGGAAGTTGAAGGAAAATATGTGGCAGAAGGTTTCGACAACAACATGTCTTGGACTAATCTTTACAACCTTGTTGAAGAAACACTTATGTGGGAGAAAGACGAAACCGATATGGAGTTTATGTTGGCTGCTGGTTATGACCCAAAAGAACCACACAAGGTTCGTACGATTAAAAAGCTATTGTTGAATAATTTGAAGACAAAGTTTGGAGACACGCTCAAAAAGGATTGGCAGGTGAGTTGATAGATGAAACAAGAGCTAGGCGTACAGCCACAGCGTATTTGTTGTATTCTCTTGGGACCGTATTCTTGCCCGATAACTCGGGAAATAGGGTGAATGTTCATTACCTACAATTGTTGAAGGATTTGAACAAGACCAGAGAGTATTCGTGGGGCACTGCCACCCTCGCATATTACTTGAGAGCCTAAGAAAGGCCTCGAGGGTTGGAGCTATTGAAATTGCTGGGAATGTTGTGCTTCTAATGGTAAGTTTGGTTACAATTTACCATTTTTTTAATTATATGATAGTTTGTTATATTTGTCATTTTTAGTCATGTGCCAATTGTTTAAATTTTTTAGGCATGGGTGTATGACCACTTTCCGAGCCTGAGACCTTCTACTGAATGGGAAGAAGATGATTATGTCCTTACAGGAAAGAAGTTCAAGTTCACTGGTAGACAAAAAAGGAACAAAGAAGAGAGGCTCATTCATGTGAGGCAGGAATTAGATGCTTTCACTGTTGAAGATGTTATCTTTGACCCTTATTTGAGGATTCAAAATGGAGCCGTTGATGGTTACATAGATTGGTATTATCATTTTGGTCATCCACATGTGATTAATAATGATCCGGAGGCCCAATCACTTATTCAAAAGGCTCAAGAAAAAAGGAAGGCTGTCGAGGAGACCAAAGAGAAAAAGGGTCTATTTGGTATGACTTGGAAGCAACTATATTTCATGGGGGTACGTAACTTTGTTATCCTCGTGACTTGGAATTTAAAATTAATTTATATTATGGAATAATCTCTTAACACTCATTTTTATATGTTAATAGAAATAGTGAGGACAAGCTTTGGAAAATAGTATGACTTCATGCATCTGTGGTAATGGTGTGATTAAATATCCTCAACAAAGGACCTAACAAGAGAAAATAAGGAACATGCATGATCCAACCAGGAAAGAATTGTATGAGAGGTTGGTCACGGAAGAAAGAGGCTTAAAGAGGAGCATAAACTCTTTTGGAGGTGCAAGTACTAGCCATAGTCAACCGTCACCTAGCAGCAAAGAGACATATTTCGAAGAGGATGTGCACGGTGTGGTTACTAGCCAAAGAGGTGGTCATGGTCGCGGTGGTCGTCGTGATGGTCCTCACACTCGTGGTGGTGGTACGTTGTATCTTGTAACTTTATACCAACCGTAACTCTGTAGAAAATTCAATTCCAGAGGTACGGTTCGTTTCGATATTCTAGTTACCAACCGTGAATAACCCTGTAAGATGAAATAAGTTTTTAATGTTAGTTACGTTCGTAATGGAATGAACATTACCAACCGTAAATAACCCTGAGAGCTGAAATTGGTCATCAAATTAGCTCAATCTACTTGGATTTTTTGTTAAGAACAATATAACAATATAAATTGAACAAAATACTTCATTCATAACGTGAATCAAATAGATATGATATTGTCACTTTTAATCACATCACATTTAGTCAAAATACCAAAATATAAAATGTATTTCACCACCCTTCACAACATTTACGCATCATCATCATCATTCATAACTATGAATTGGGTTGGCCTCGACAATAGTATAGCCTTCCATAATTCAATTCTTTCCTCAAATCGATTGCACCAAGTCTTGGGGAGTTCACCGTCACAACCAAATTTCATCCTCAATGGAGGTAATGGGCTTCCTTCTTTCAATCAGAGGCCGATGTAATGGTCTCCTAGCACGTGCCCAATGACAAATGTTTTTGTTGTTGACAAATCTTCGTCAAACCGTATTTTTATTGGTGCAAATGTAAAACTCATATCTCAGGAGATTAAATGAATGACGCAATTGAATGCGTTGGTGAGTAGTTGGCCACATATTGGCATGCGCATCCAATATTCGCTTGTCAAACATTTATTTCCATTTAACCGCCTTTCCCATTCTGCAAAGCTCTCGTTTAACACCTGTTGATGGTGGTTTTTTGTTCAGGGCTAAAATCGTGAAACCCTATATTTTAATACGCTGTCGTCCTGCAAATGAACAAAAGCCATTTGAAAGTGATGAGTGCATAAACCTTTTGACTTACATATGTACTGAGCAATTCAACATATTTACGAAATTTATCCAGAATGGTGCATGAATCCCAAATATTCTATAAATTTTAACCTATTGCATTATTCGCTAATGCATGGAATGCCTAGTATTTTCCTATGCTATGTTCCCAGCCGAACTCTCAATATCGGCATGACATGACGATTAACGTTCACTCGCAGCGGAGTAGTGTAAATCTCCCGAAGTGTCAGTATTGAGACCTACATGAAAACACTCACATATGATACATCACCCTCTGACAAGGAGATCAGCGTGTTCACACACCTTTTAGTTAAAAGTTAGCGCGATCGAACGCGTTTAAATTCCTTAAGGGAAATCTAGACTGTCCATATCGGTCTTAAGAAACGATCACAACCACATGATTTGGCCACGCAATTTAATAGGCCTAGCCTACTCCTGGTGGGATTAGGCAATCATCACGATGACCACCAGCGGGCCCACTAATGCCCTAGCTGAACGGATTCCATCTAGTATGTCCGAAACGCTTCGAACGATTAAACCTAATGTGGGTGACCGCGCTATTGGCAAAACAAGCTCAAACGAGCTAAGACCGGTAAAAAGGGTCTCAAAACCTATCGCATCCGTCCAACTTGGCCGGCCTAGTTGGACGGCTTAGATCGCACCTTGGACGATCAAAGAGGTGCCAAGGTGTTTACTGGCGATCCAATTTTCTTCCCAGTCGATCGACTTTCTCATGGCAAGTCAATGACGCACCAAACCATTCGATCGAATAAGGGAAAACGCGGCTGCTTTGAAACTCTAATTTTTGTTTGCGGAAGTATGTTACTATCGCAAATCGATCATGACCGCCCATCTTCGCCTGCCATATAGAATGGCTTAGATCTAATTTTAGATGGCCCAAGAGGTGTCAGCGTGTACACCAGTGTCCCGTCTTTGCACATGGTCGATCGGTCTTCTTAAACTAGCGTCCAACGCTTTCATTCGATCAGCCAAACTAGGGTTGGCCACACGGCTTCCAAACTCTAATTTGGATCAACGACAGCAAGCCGTTACCGCAAAACCATCTCGTCCATCCAACTTCGCTAGCTTGGTCGGACGACTTAGATCGGATACTAGGTGATTGATAGGATGCTGCTATGAGTACCGGCCACCCCCCTCCCGTAAGGAGCGATCGGCCGAGCTACAGCACGCCCGTGCGATCCCAAACGATCGCCCAAAGATGGCCCTTCGCGCTGCTTCAACATCAGTCATTAACTGCCGCAAATTGTCTCGGCCACTCAACTTGGCTAGACAATTTGAGCAATCCAGATCCAATCTAGATCAACTGGTAGGATTTTAGAATGGCTACCATCCGCCACTCGCCTACACGGAGTGATCGACCAAGTAGTAGCTCACCCCTAAGGATACCAAACGATCGCCCAAAGGTGTCCAATCACGCCCTTCTTTTAAGACGATCGACTCGCGACTAATTTAGGCGATCTTTAAAACTACGATGCTTTGATTATAAACAATGCTTCATAAACATTGATTTCACAAATAACTTTATTATTTAACCTAAAAGCACTATGTGCTGCTTTTAGCGGCGAGTCTCACGACTTTACCCATTCACTCGAGACATCAAACATGTCACAAAATGGGGGATGCTCACTGGGGTATTGGTCTGGCGGTTTACAGCGTGCGGCGTGCAACGCGCCCATTACGAGAAAGTGTCAGGAAAGGATGGACAGTTAACAATAATGAGAGTAGTGGGTGAAAGTGTGACTAGTCTTCACTCATAACGGAAACACGATGATCACCACCTTCCGCATGACTCCACTTCTCCACTACTTAACTTCCTCCACTTCCTATGAGATCAGGGTGCGCTCAATGACTTATGTAAATAGGTTTTCAACCTATTTCAAAATGAGACAAGTGTTATCAACACAAGTAGCCAGAAACTATTTTCTGATACAAGTCATAAAACATCCACACCTTCATAATTTAACATTCTGATCTCAAACACCTTCTTCGCTTCCCTCCCTAAGATCAACCCTTCTCCTTCACCTTGTGACCGAATTGAATATGGAACGACCATTTTTTGGTTTAGGCCAGAGTCTTACAGATTGATCTCTCAAATCTAAAAGTACTCCTTTGCAGTGCATTTGTTTAGGGTTTGAATTCGTTTCTCATCAACACACCCAAATTTACCAAAAATAGCATAATCAGTTTTTACCCCAAAACAACTGGCGACCACATTTGGAGATTAATCTCTCGGTTGCAAGATCAATTTTCAATTTTATTTCAATTTTCTCAAATTCAAGATGGTTGATCTTAGGATCAATTCAACTCCAAACTCCGAGCAGAATCCTTCAAATGATGATGCTCCTCCTTCCAACGCTATATCTGATCGCACGGCCAATGGAGAAATTCCAACCCTGATAGAATTGGCTCGAGTACAGGAAATACACACGAGGAACATGGATGTGATGAAAGAGACGATAGAGAACATACTCAACTTCCTCGTCAAGCTGACATCGGATTTGAGCGGCTTCTCTGCTCCGGAGATTCCAACAATGAGGACTAACTCTTCAACCGATGATCGTCCTCAAGTCAATAGCTTCACCACCAACCAGCGGCCAATGGACCAGGAAGCGGCTTCTTTAGTGGAAAGTTTGTGTGAACTTCTACACCTCTCAAAGGACCAACGGACGAAGACATTTGCTGCAATCAATCAGATAGCCTTAGACGCACATTTGGCTCCGTCGCGCAATGAAACCTTAAAAACATCAGAGATGTCCATAAATATGTCACATTTACTGAAGAAGACATGATGGCAGAGGAAGGTCACAACAGAGCCATGCATGTTACTGCACGCATCAACGGTTCAGAATTCAAAAGGGCTCTTATTTACACGGGAGCATCCTCGAATGTCATTACTCTAAAAACTCTCAGGACAGCCAGGGTTCGACCAGACAAAATCGTACGGCAACCTACCATGATGACGAACTTCGAAGGAAACCAAACCAGCACGTATGGGTATGTTAATTTGAATATATCAGTAGGACCTTTCCAGTCGAAAGTAAAATTCGAAGTGATAGAGAAGGATCCAGACTACCACATGATACTAGGAAGACCATGGCTTCATGATAATAAGATTATCCCCTCAACGTATCACCAATGACTGAAAACCATGTTGAATGAAGAAGTTGTTCGCATACCTGCGTCATTGTCTCCTTATGCACCGATTTGCGGCGTGGAACTGTTTGAGCCAAAGGAGAATTCACAAGATTCATCAAGCAAGGTTTACTGTACTGCACTCCCCACGTGGGCGTCGATCGAGGAGGAAAACTGACTCACATCACTGAGAAGAGAGGCCAAGTCTCACGGCGCACCTGGACGCACTAACTCTTCTTCATCAAGCGAAGGCTCGGCTCATCTCCATACTAATAGGGAACAGACCTTTGTGGCAAGTCGTGACCACAAAGGGAAAACTGTATACCGGTGCCGTTGTTAGCAATTAGCAGGGGACGCTATCACCCAGTCTCTCCGCCCAATAGAATGTTACAACAATAACAGGCTGCAAGAAGAAGTACCAGATGCTCCACGACAGTTACAGGACGACACCGAATCCACAAACGATGAACTCGAAGTCATCAACACCGGGGATGAAGAATCTCCAAGACCTATCTCCATCAGTTCAACTCTATGTGCAGACGAACGCACAAAGCTTGTGAATCTTCTCAAAGAGTATCAAGACATATTTGCATGGACATATGAGTAAATGCCCAGCCTAGATGAAAAACTGGTCACTTATCATCTACATATAATACCCGAATTTAAACCAATCAAACAATCTCCAAGGCAGTTCAGGCACGATGTGGAGGAGCAGATCAAGACTGGGATTCAGAAGCTGCTGACCGCTGGCTTCATCAAGCCCATTCACCATCCTACCTGGTTAAACAACGTAGTTCCTGTAAATAAAAAAAGCGGCCAAATTAGACACTGTGTTGATTTCAGAGATCTGAACAAATGCTGCCCCAAGGACGATTTTCCCCTTCCCAACATCGACATGCTAGTAGACGCTACCAGCAGACATGGCATGTTCTCTTTCATGGATGGGTACAGCGGCTACAACCAGATAAAGATGTATGAACACGCCGCAAGTAAGACAGCTTTTCGAACTCCTCTCAGAAACTTTTACTATACTGTGATGCCTTTCGGTTTGAAAAATGTTGGTGCTACCTATCAACGCGTCATGACTGCAATTTTTCATGATATGATGCACAAGGAAGTTGAAGATTACGTAGATGACATAGTGGTCAAATCGAAGACTCGAGCAGCCCATACGGACGTCCTACGACAAGTTTTCGAAAGGTTTCGCGAGTAAATTTGAAGATGAACCCTTTGAAATGCGCTTTCGGAGTCTCTTCTGGCAAACTTTTGGGATTCCAAGTCACCTCTGAAGGAATCAAGGTTGATCCAACCAAAACCCAAGCTATTCTCACGATGCCTCCTCCACAAACTGTGAAAGAACTCCAGAACTTCATGGGCAAGGTAAACTACATCCGACGTTTTATACCTGGTTTGGCTCAGCTTATTACTTTATTTACCCCCTTGCTGAAGAAGGGAGCAAGCTTCATTTGGAGCACAAAGCAACAAGAAGCATTTCGGAAAATCCAGCAAATATTGTCATCACCCGCTGTTATGAAATCTCCCATACAAGGAAGACCGCTATGCCTATACACTGCCTCTAGCGTGCTGCCGTTGGGGCCCTCCTTGCCCAAGAGGATAATGAAGGGATCGAACACCCTAGATACTACTTCAGTCGTACTTTGATGGATGTTGAACTCAGATACCCCAAAGCAGAGAAAGCATGTTTAGCCCTAGTTCACGTTGTACAGAAATTCATACATTATCTACTGTCGAACAAAGTGGTGCTAATATCTAGAGCTGACCCTATCAAGTTCTTACTCTCAAAACCGTCCTTGATAGGCAGACCGGCCAAATGACTGCTCCAAACATCAGAGTTTGATATAATGTGCGCTCCTCCAAAAGCTATCAAAGGACAAGCGGTAGCAGATCTGCTAGCGGCATTCCCAGGAGAAGGAACTACCGCACTGCATGAAGACCTTCCTGGGGAATTTCCAGAAATCTCTTTTGTCAAAGAGGAGGTGTGGCTATTATATTTCGACGGTTCTGCTACTCCTAGTAGTAATACTGGGGGAGCGGGTATAGTTCTAGTGTCTCCAACGGGCGAAGTCTTTTCACATTCTTTCAAGCTGCACTTTCAGTGCACCAACAATTCGGAAGAATACGAAGCTTTCCTCATAAGATTGTCACTAGCCAAAAAAGCAGGAGCCACATACCTGGAAGTAAGAGGCGACTCTAAATTACTGGTTAATCATATGAATGGAGTATACTCGCTCAAAGAGGTGACACTGGCCCCTTATATATCCGAGGTGCAAAAGCTATTGAACTACTTTGAAGATGCGACAATAGCCCATATTGTCCGCAATAACAACAAACACGCCGATTGCCTAGCTACATTAGCCTCGAAGCTTCGATTCGAGGGCTTGGAAGAAACTTTGATCGTAAAGAGCTGGACTGTGGCGTCAACATGGCTCTCACAATCCAAAGATGCTGAAGCCAACGACTGGAGAACTCCAATTGTTCAATAGCTAAACAGTTCGCTCTCCCAAGGAAAGGTCAGTCTCAAAACCCTGCAAAGCTTTTTCATGCTTCATGGGGTGTTATACCACCGGAATCCAGATGGGTCTCTGTCAAGATGTCTCGGAGACGAGGAAGCACAACTACAACTTAACCGTATCCACGGCGAGATCTGCGGACAAACGTTGGTAGTGACTCTTTACCGACGTCTTCAACGCCTTGGCTACTACTGGACGGATATGGAAACTCAATCCCGATCGCTCCAAGGTTCTTGCTCTAGTTGTCAGGCGCCACCGCATCAATTGGAGGTCTTTAACGTTGGCTATACTAGGGACTGGCGAGAACCATACATCAATTATCTTCGCGACAGTGTGCTTCCAACAAGAAGGATGCAGCCAAGTTGAAACAGAAATCCAAAAGATTCGTATTTCATGAGGAAATCCTATACCGCAAAAGTTTTGGAGGCAATCTGCTACGATGTTTGGCAAAATCTGAAATCCTAATTATGTTAAAGGAAACGCACGAAGGCGAACACCAAGGGAAGAAGAAGTTGTTCCTCTAAGTGCACGAAAATTATTATTGGCCAACTATGGAAGATGATGCAGCGACGTTCGTTCAGAAATGTCATGAGTGTCAGACTCACGGGAATCTCATTCATGTGCCTTGCACACCGCTTCATTCAGTAAGTAGCCCATGGCCTTTCTACAGCCGGGGACTTGATATTATTGGGAAAATCAATCCACCATCATCAAAACAACATGAGTACATCATAACCGCGACCGAATACTTTACCAAATGGGTTGAAGCCATTCCCCTTCGAGGAACCACTGGAGCGACAATTGCATCATTCCTTAAGGAATACATCATCTGTCGGTTTGGCGCACCTAAGCATATCATTACTGATAATGGTACCCCCTTTGCTAACAACCAAGTGCAAGAGCTGCTTGAATAATACGGAGTTAAACAGATTTTCTCTACTCCTTACTACCCTCAAGGGAATGGACAAGCCAAAAGCACCAACAAAACTCTGATTCCAATTCTCTGTCGAACAGTGCACTATAATCCCAGGACATGGCATGAGCAACTACTAATGGCACTGTGGGTGTATCGAGCGGCGCCTAGGAGCTTTACTGGTGTTTTTCCTTATTCACTTTTCTATGGCGCAGACGCAATCCTCCCAGCAGAGATTAAAATCCCGTCAGCTAGAATTGCAGCGGCGAGTGGAGTCCAATGGAATGAGGTCGAAGCATCAAATTCCAGAATTGCGGAATTGGATACTCTGGATTCCAAGAGAGTTAAAGCGGAAGAACATACTCAAGCATACATAAGCAGGATCTCGAGAGCCTACGATAAAGCTGTGAAACCAAGAATATTTAAAATAGGAGATCAGTGTGTCAAGATCGCTAAGCATATTCAAAGAAGACATGTCCGCACCAAAGTTTTCTCCAAAATGGGAAGGTCCCTACGTGATCATCAAGGCTTATAACAGTGGCTACTACAAGATTGTCAAAGAGGATGGAGGTAAATTGGAAGCAGTCATCAACGGAAAATGGCTCAAGGCATATTACGCCTGACCATTGTTCCATCCCTTGCTGTCTCACGGCGCGGCAATCAAGCATTTTCGTTCTTCTCACATCTTAGTTATCAAGTTCTTCATTAGTTAAAGCATATTAATGTAAACTCCATTCATTTGCCAAAACCCAATGCAAATCATTCTCAGAAGCAATGTTCAAAACCCAAAAAAAAAGATGATCAAAACGTCATTGTGCCTACTTATTCAAAACAATAAATATAAGTACGGCTCAGAAAAGGCCATCCAACAAGTTGTAGTTCCTTGAAAGCATCATCTTCAGCCTCTCCTGATACCTTTCAGTCCTACTCTTCAAGTTTTGGATCGCCTGTTCCACCTTCTCAGATTCCGCATCCAGGGCCTTTTCCTCTTCCAAGATAGCTTTCGCAGCAAGAACGACATTGGTGATGATACCGGCTCGATCAACTTTGATAATATCAAGGCGCTGCCACAACCAGCCCACGTTGAACTCCATGGATTCAAAGGTAGATAACATATCTTCCCACTTTTCAATAGTTGATCTAGCGACATCACGTATGGATGTACCTTCCATCTCGGCAACCATGGGTAGAAGACAATTCACCGTGGTAACTAAAGCATACGAGCAATGCCGCACCACGTTCCTAGTTGCAATATGGTCGTACGTTCTCCATATTTTTGTGTACAAAGGCACGAACTCCTTCCTCACTAGAAAACCGCCAACATCCCGATAACTAAAAGATAAATATCTCATGTGAACATCGAAAGGCAGACTTGCATTGGGGTACTCGTAGGAGGAGATACCCAAATCAACGTCTTCCAGGTCAGCAGCAGGCTTGTTTGAGCTTGAAGGGAGAGGAGTTGTTAAATCATCGTCGTCAACCACTGTTACACATGTTCCAGAAGGATACCTCTACAAAAAAAAAGGGAGTCCTTTACCCACTCGCTGTGACGGACGAATACATATTCACCAGCAAAATAAAATAAAATAATATATACCGGTATGATCTTCTTGACTCGGAGGTTTCGGACAGGAGAGTTGTCGCAAGGCTCAGGGATTCGTCCACTCTAAAAAAAAAATGGTTAAACGTCAAGGAAGAATTACCACTTCAAAATCAGAAAATATTTAAAGTCATACTCTGGATACAAGCCGCTTATGTTTGGTAGAAAAATCTGGCTGAGTCGAAGAAGATGATCCACTTATGTCTGTCGTGATGAAAGCAGGTCGGCAAGAGAGTTCTTATTCCAAAGTGATGAGAGTTTTTCATTTTTCCATGTATATGTATGCGCACGGCGGAAACCCTAAAAAAGGACTGAACAACTGCAACAAGATTTATCCGATAAACGAGGATTCAACACCAAACAAATCGTGCTTCTTGTTGAAACCCTAATTGAGAAACGTGAAAAGACCGTTGGATGGTCGAAGAAAGAATGCATTCAGCCCAGCTCCAGGTCTTGGCATGACATAACCGACATATCTGGAGAATGCAAGGCAGACGTTGTTCCAAATTCAGGGCAATGACCACTTCCCTGGTAATATTTATTTACTTTAACTTGATCATTCTATTGCTTGACTGTCACCATCTAATGCTTACCCCGCAATAGTGTCACTATTACGTGCAAAGCAGGGGACTTAATGTTGATGGTGGTTTTTAGTTCATGGCTAAAATCGTGAAACCCTGTTTTTTAATACGTTGTTATCCTGCAAAGGAACAAAAGCCATTTGAAAGTGATGAGTGCATAAACCTTTTGACTTACATATGTACTGAGCAATTCAACATATTTACGAAATTTATCCAGAATGGTGCATGAATCCCAAATATTCTATAAATTTTAACCTATTGCATTATTCGCTAATGCATGGCCTGCCTAGTATTTTCCTATGCTATGTTCCCAGCCGAACTCTCAATATCGGCATGACATGACGATTAACATTCACTCGCAGCAGAGTAGTGTAAATCTCCCGAAGTGTCAGTATTGAGACCTGCATGAAAACACTCACATAGGATACATCACCCTCTGACAAAGAGATCATCGTGTTCACATACCTTTTAGTTAAAAGTTAGTGCGATCGAAGGCGTTTAAATTCCTTAAGGGAAATCTAGACTATCCATATCAGTCTTAAGAAACGATCACGGCCACATGATTTGGACACGCAATTTAATAGGCCTAGCCTACTCCTGGTGGGATTAGGCAATCATCACGATGACCACCAGCGGTCCCACTAATGCCATAGCTGAACGGATTCCATCTAGTACATCCGCAGCGCTTCGAACGATTAACCCTAATGTGGGTGATCACTCTATTGGCAAAACAAGCTCAAACGAGCTAAGACCGGCAAAAACGGTCTCAAAACCTATCGCATCCGTCCAACTTGGCCGGCCTAGTTGGACGGCTTAGATCGCACCTTGGACGATCAAAAAGGTGCCAAGGTGTTTATTGGTGATCCAATTTTCTTCCCAGTCGACCGACTTGCTCATGGCAAGTCAATGACGCACCAAACCATTCTATCGAATAAGGGCAAACGCGGCTGCTTTGAAAGCCTAATTTGTATTTGCGGCAATATGTTACTATCGCAAATCAATCATGACCGCCCATCTTCGCCAGCCAAATCGAATGGCTTAGATCTAATTTTAGATGGCCCAAGAGGTGTCAGCGTGTACACCAGCGGCCCGTCTTTGCACATGGCCGATCGGTCTTCTCAAACTAGCGTCCAACGCTTTCATTCGATCAGCCAAACTAGGGTTGGCCGCACGACTTCCAAACCCTAATTTGGATCAACGACAACAAGTCGTTACCGCAAAACCATCTCGTGCATCCAACTTCGCTAGCTTGGTCAGACGACTTAGATCGGATACTAGGTGATTGATAGGATGCTGCTATGAGCACCGGCCACCCCCCTCCAGTAAGGATCGATCGGCCGAGCTACAACACGCCCGTGCGATCCCAAGCGATCGCCCAAAGATGGCCCTTCGCGCTGCTTTAACTGCAGTCATTAACTGCCACAAATTGTCTCGGCCACTCAACTTGGCTAGCCAATTTGAGCGATCCAGATCCAATCTAGATCAACCGGTAGGATTTTAGAATGGCTACCATCCGCCACTCGCCTACACGGAGTGATCGACCAAGTAGTAGCTCACCGCTAAGGCTACCAAATGATCGCCCAAAGGTGTCCAATCACACTCTTCTTTTAAGACGATATACTCGCGAATAATTTAGGCGATCTTTAAAACTACGATGCTTTATACGCATCGATTATAAACAATGCTTCATAAACATTGATTTCACAAATAATTTATTATTTAACCTAAAAGCACTATGTGCTGCTTTTAGCGGCGAGTCTCACGACTTGACCCATTCACTCGAGACATCAAACATATCACAAACTGGGGGATGCTCACTGGGGTATTAGTCTGGCAGTTAACAGCGTGTGGCGTGCAACGCGCCCATTACGAGAAAGTGTCAGGAAAGGACGGACAGTTAATAGTAATGAGAGTTATGGGTGAAAATGTGACTAGTCTTCCCTCATAACGGAAACACGATGATCACCACCTTCCGCAAGACTCCACTTCTCCACTACTTAACTTCCTCCAATTCCTATGATATCAGGGTGCGCTCAATGACTTATATAAATAGGTTTTCAACCTATTTCAAAATAAGACAAGTGTTATCAACACAAGTAGCCAGAAACCATTTTCTGATACAAGTCATAAAACACCACACCTTCATAATTCAAAATTCTGATCTCAAACACCTTCTTCGCTTCCCTCCCTAAGATCAACCCTTCTCCTTCACCTTGTGACCTAATTGAATCTTGAACGGCCATTTCTTGGTTTAGGCCAGAGTCTTACAGATTGATCTCTAGAATCTAAAAGTACTCCCGTGTAGTTCATTTGTTTAGGGTTTGAATTTGTTTCTCATCAACACACCCAAATTTACCAAAACGGCAGAATCAGTTTTTACCCCAAAACAACACCGCATCAGTTTCTTCTATTTCAACTCTCATCATTGGCTTATAGAAGTCGGGGTGACCACGTAGTTCCATTAAGAAATTTTGCCTTACATAAGTAACTTGGTCACAATCCCACTCTTTCGCGTCCTTAAAGGATCCAAGTTGATCCACGAAGATGTGGTAACCACAATTCCCATCACCATGAACATCATCCGTGGCCTTGATATAATCACAAATAAAGTCGGGGTAATATTTATAGAGAATGTAATAGTTCCGGATATATCAACCATTATCATCTCTAGGTGGTGGTTTAGGCACTCCTTTTATACGAATCTTCTCCTTCTCCTTCTCACCACTTGACGGAATTTTTTCAACCATCAGACTCTTTCTATTTTTCCTTGCTAATTGTTTAACACCAACTTTACCAACAAGTCTTTTTATTGAACTATCTTGGAAGGAAACCTCGGAACCGACATATGAACCTTTACCTTTAACATCAAGTCCTTTAACAACAACTTTGCTTCTTTGTGGTTGTTTGGAGCGAAATATCGGACCTTTTCCTTTAACATCAATTTTGCTTGTTGAACTTTCTTGAGTAGGAAACTCGATACATTTTTCTTGTACATTTCCAAGGCTTGGTTCTCCTTTATCTGCTTGACCTCTTTTTCGTTTGTTTATACCTTGAACATCATCTTCCATCTCATCCTCCGCTTCATATTCCTTTTTCAACCATTCATAACCGAAGGATCTATTTTCTTTGATTCTTCCGCCAATTCCCTTGCATTTTTATTTCCTGTATACCTCTTTTTTTTTTCGTAGGAGGCCTCCCCTTACTCTTCCCCTTTGGTGGTTCCTTGATATCATACCTAGTTTGTGGATATACGAAATTACTCAAGTTACTCAACCATATCTGCCTTTGGCCTTGGTTTAGTGTAGCATTTTTCTCGTCTAGCGCTTTTCCAATCTCGGTATCGGAAACGTTCCTCCAAAATCTTGATCAACTATTGTTTCATGGAATAATATTTGTTGCCAAAAGGGATCAACATCTTGAATCGGGATCACTTTGTCTTGGTATGTGGCTATAACATGCTAACATGGGAGTCCAAACTTGTCATGTTTGGACAAACACACACTTCTTTATAATCCCCCAATTCAAAATGTTGTACTTCATACATTATCTTATCATTTGCGCGGTGCGAAAATTTAAATGTAATTCCCCTTAGCCACGAATTGTCTAACCATTTGGTGTGTTTCTTACTTCGGATTTTTTCAAAAGACTCCGTAACTCTATCGTGATCACGGCGGAAATACGCATCCATGGCTCCGAATACCGTAACTAACCCACCATTAGAACTATGAAGTTTCTTCTTCGACCGATTGTAAGAAACTGATTTTGGGCAACAAAAAGCTAATAGGAACTGATTTAGAAGTATACCTGGTCATTTTCAGGCTCTGGTTCTTCACTTTCTTGGTTAATTTCTTCAATTTATTGAGATTGACCTTCACTTTGGGTTAAAACATCTCTACCATCTAACAAATACTCCATATTTGGATCTCCATCAAGAGTTATGTAGTATTTGTTTTGTCTATCATATAAAGATTCACCCATCTCAAATTTATCGCTGGAATCACTCATTTTGGTTGAGTGAATCAAAATCTAGGGTTTCACAAATATCAGTAAAGTTTTTCTTTTCTTCTCCTCTAATTTTTTTTTTTTAAAAACTCTAAAATCTGATTTTGTGTTGATTTAGAGTAAATATAACTGAAATTTAATCATTAATACTGAACTAAATTATCAATACTAAACTATGTAAGGGTTAATTAGTCATTATCAATTTTCTTTTGATAAAAGGCACTTGAAATTACCATGTAATGACCCTTTTTGTCCTATTAGGTTCAGCCCCTCTAATAAAACCCTCTGCCCATATAACAGGTTACCTTTTTTCAGTCTGTTGCATAGTTATGGTTGTCAGCTTGATTGTTTTATAGTGCTCTTACAAATGTTGATAGTCATCAAACTATCTAGCTGTTATTGGATGCCGTTTGTTTTGTAAGTACCGTGTACTGCTTCCAATTCCATCTATCCATCTACTTTTGTACACTTTTATCTAAGAACATTATATTAAGCAATCCTCTTCAAACTTTACTCTTTCCCAAGAATTTCATACAAAATTTGAGGAATATCACTACGCCACAGTTGATCAGATCCTTGAAGCATGCTATAATGAATTAAACTAATCTTTTTTTTACGAGTGGGTACGTTATACAACCTACAGACTCATCTGTCATATATAAGCCCCGTTTGGGATTGTTTTTTTCAAACCAAAAGCACTTTGTAACAAATTTTTACTAAAAATTGTGTTTGGTAAAAAAAAAATTCAAAGTGCTTTTGGAGAGAAGCACTTTCATTTTAGGCATGCTTTTGAAAGCTACTCATCACTAGCTTTTAAAAACCGGAAAAACAGAAGCTACGGACCCATATAATTTGATTTAATTAGTTCTCTATTTTAACCTTATTATTTTATTAAAGTTTTATTACTTGAATATTGTACACTTATCATTATATTTCAAACTTTCTATTTTATTTATCTATTTTTAAGATATAATTTTTAGCTTATTGCTAGGCTACCATCTAAAAGCTTTTTTAAATTACTTTAAAAAATAATAATTTATCTATTTTTCATTTTAAAATAGTAAATAATAATTATAATATAATAATATTTTTTAAGCCAACATAATCATATTTTTTTATTAAATAATAAAAATAATTATAAATTATAAAATATATTTTTTTAATTTTTTTAATTGGACAATCATTAGAATAAAATAAAATATATTAGAATAAAATAAGATATATTAGAATAAAAATAACTTAGATTTTATAAAATATATTAGAACTAAAATTATAATTTATTATAATTAAAGTGTATTTAAAATTAATTTTTGAGATATGTCTATTTTCGTCAATAACTACATCACCAAAGACTTTAAAATACTTTAAAATACAAGAAAATTATTTTAGCCCAAACTTTTTTATATATAAGAAATCCACCATTAAAATGGTAAATTGTTAATTAGTTATTAGTATTGTTAGATTTTAAATTATCCATATTAGGAAAATAAAACGGATTTAAACGTACAACTTTGAAAAGTCAAAATCTCCAAAAATTAAGTAATTCAAAATATTTTAACTAAAATAAAAAGATTTTAAAAAAAACAACAATGTAAATCTATACAACGCAACTGAAAATCACTTTTCTAAAACTCTAAAAATCTCGAATTATCATTAATCATTAAAAAAAAAAGAGAGAAAACTAGCATAAAATAATCTTATCACCGTATAAGAAAAAAAAACTTCAATTATCACCGTATTAATTTTTTTTCTTCTAATTATCACTAAAAATTGATTTCACTTTGTAAAAAAGATCTATGTTAATCTATCACAAGAATCGGTAAAAAAGTAACTCCAATTATCACAAAAATTTAAAAGGAACTCAAGTTTTTACTCGTGAGATTGCCGATGATCTGATTTTCCCAAATTTGTTGGATTCCATGATAATTATGATTTTCACATATGAAAGTAGTGTGTTTTGTGAATATAATTATCATCAATTTACTAAAATTTGATTTTTCGCAAGATAATGTAAAAATCACAATCAACTAGTGTTTAACATGCTGTTAAAATCAAAAATCTAAGAGAGCTATTGTCCAAATTTTGTTGGATTAGCCCACTTAATTAAGATCCTAAAATTACGGAATCTTAAATATATTAAATGAACTAATGAGTCAATTGAACGAATTGAGTTAAATTAGCTTTTGTTTTTCTTATAAAAATAATTTTGAGTTTCCAAATAAAAAAAATAGAACTCTAAATCTACTAAAACGATTGTGTATTTGTACCATCATTAGAAGAGAGAAGTCCACGTTTGTTAATTTGTCGATGTTCACAACGCAACCGAAAATCACTTTTCTAAAACTCACAACAATGCCAAACTAGCATATAATCTTCAGGCCATAAGTTGATTTCAAAAGCATGGTACATTGTCGGGCTTGTCGATGTTCGGGGACGCCATAAGCATGGATCATGTTTCCACCATTAAAATCGTGGTTATTCCTAGAGGTTATGGCTACTATCGTGGTGGTTAATTTTCTTTTGCAGAAATTCCCACTTAATGGAAAAAATATACTACAACAAAAATCATCAAATTGGGAACATTAAAACATCAAGGAATTAAGATTCGTGTTAGAACATTTCTCAGTTGAACCCCACAAGTATAGGCATGTCAAGCTTGTCGTCATTGTTAGATGACCAAAACTGTATTTTAATTTATAGTTTACAAAAGTCAGTCTCGGACCAAGATTAGAGCATGATGGTTGAATATCATGAATCACCAAATAACCTCGAAGATTGGAGACTGAAGAAGAACGAATAAATCTGCGAGATCTTCATCAACAAAGGTGTGTGAAGACTTACTATCTTATTTACGAATTTATTTCTGTCATTCCATCTTCAAAAACAATGTCGTATGGCTTTACTATATGGTGAACCACAAAGAATACGTTTCTAGTTCAAGCTTATACTTACAAATGTCGAAACATGAACTCCAGCATTGGATGTTAAAAAAACGATGTCTTTGAAATATAAGCCTAAAAACGTCAAATCGTACTTGTGTTCACAATATGATCTTTTAGTTCGCGAAATATGCAATTCATTGATGTTACTTAACTTCGAGATGCACAAATGTTCACAAAATGATTTTTCAGTTTGTTAACTACGTAATTTCAAGGTCCTCTTGGATACTTTTTGAAATTTGTTGTTGTGTTCACGAACTGATTCTTCACTTAGAGGCCGAACTTGGTCGGCATTCCACAGTGATAGTATCACATCATGTCCTCATCCTTACTAGAATGAATCAATTGGTCAAAGCATTCAGCGAGAATTTGAGTGAGTTGACTTAATGCTTGCTTACTTTAACCTCGTTTCGGACTCGATATGGATAGCTGACAGCTTGGTATCTCGAGGAAAAGAAAGAGGATGAATGCCACCCTCAGCCATCAGTCTCTCAACTTGAGCTAGAGGGTTTAATATCCTTTCTAATAGACCTACTTCCGTAGGAGGTTCACTTGCTTCTACTACTAACGGGTTTAGCAGGCCCAATCATTTGACAAAACAAGTTACACGTGAATGATCCACCGAATCCATTGCTGAATTCACCACAATCAATTAGGTGAAACAGTTTTGCAAAGTTAGTTTCTTCATACAGGCAGCGTGGTTAATTATAGTAGTTAGAATTGTACCTGTCATTGCAATTCGAGCTCGTAGGAAATTAGATATTCTGCGATCCTTGCTTCCCAGCATCTTCCCTAGGTAGCAATCTACTTGTGTTAAAACTCTGGGGAAATCTTCTCCTTTTAACTCTTCCATGAAAAAGATTTCGTCTAAAGAGTGGAGAGAAAGCAACTAGAAGTAAGTGACTTTCTTTGTACCTAAACTGCTTATATACCATAGAATGAAAAATCAATAACAACCATCATACTTAGGCTTCTCGGCCCCGATGAAACCGCTCCAGCAGGATGCCCCGAATGAAGATATCCAGACTTTACAATTAAGTTTTTATACATCAAGATAGGGCAGGGGTTTGGTAGTGAAATTCTCTATCAAGAGGGAATAAGAAAAGAAGTGCCCAACTAGCGTCTCATCCCCGGTCTTGGTCTAGTTATGTAGCTTGGCCAAACTAGACCCGATTTATAAATCCATTGGACGGATTGCATATTGAATCGTGTAACCCATGAAAGACGGACTATGATGTGTATTGGGTTCCTCGTCTTAGGCCATGGAAGTCTTGGTCGTGTGCCAAGAACAACAAATTTAAGTAAAAAATGTTTTAGACTACCTAATTTATTATTAATTTCTAATCTTTCTTTTTAGAATTATATAATAACATAACAAAAACTTCCACGATGAGAACATAATAGTTGATAAAATGGATATATAGTATATAAAACCTTCCTTATTGAATTTAAGTATTATATTTAGGATTGTTCTAAGTGAAGAAAATTGTCATACATAAAAATAATATATATATAATTATGTTATAGTTCTCCGAGTTGTGTGGATTGCTCAAATTAGTTAAATCGTAGCCATCCCTACCTAGATTAGTTAGGGTTAATAAAAAAATATTATTTTTGACCTCCAAAAAGTTTCAATCACATTGCCCATGTCGTCCCAATGTTCGGATTGGGCGGGTTAACCCAACCCAAGGCCCATCCCTCTTTTTCAGTTCGCAAACTATGCACTTGTTGGTATGTTCGTGGATATTTCAAACATATTGAGTTCAAGAATTTTTAGAGCACTACTCGGCCGAATTCGCAAGTGTTGTTATCTCAATCTTGTTTGCCAAGTTTAGTTTCCAAAACTATAAGTCTTGATTTCTAGTCTACTTATATGTAAGTCTCGAATTAGGATAGAAAGTGTAGTTGAGCTTTAGACTTCACGGCATTCATCGATTGAAGACGAAGAACTACTAAGGGGAGCTTGTGGAACTTCATCAATAAATGGTATATGGAGACTTGAACTCATCTATCACTCAAAAGTCTATTTCTACTCTATCTCCTATTTGAGAAAAAAGTCGTATAACTATATAGACTTCGATTATACACATTTGATATTTCGAGCTGAGTATAACTCACTTACATATTTCTCGAAATATGTGTTGGCAAGCTTTCGCTTTAACCAAGTTCATCTTATATTCTTGATGAAAGTCAAAAGATGATCATGTGAAAATCACCTAGTAACATCTTATATGATTTGTGTGAGACATTCATTTGGTGTAGACTCGGAATATTTCGTATTGATCATTAGATCAATTGAAAACTGCTTTGAAGCTAATAGTTTGTGTGAGACAGCTATTCTTGTCTTCTAAGAATGTTTCAATGATTGAAATGGGAGTTTAGAACAATTAACCATGAATTGGATATAGCATAGTATGCGTACTTGTATGCTAACTGTTGCAAGTTATTCCAAGACCGGGAACCATTGTACGCATACTCGTATGCGTATTGGTTTGTTAGTTGAAGTCCGGGAACATAGTATGCGTACACGTATGCGTACGGGCGTAAGTTCAAGTCCGGGAATTCAACTGAGTTTGGTGGTGTACGAAATTATGCGTACCCGTTCCCATACTGGCGAACCCAGACCAAATCCGGCCACTTAGGTATGCGTACACGTTTGCATACTTGAGTAGGTTATGTTCTAAAATCGGTTTGTTCATGAACTAATCATTTATAAATTAAGGAATGCAATCTTTTGCAAACCGTGGATATAATGTTTATGAATTGATTCGAGTGAATCAAAATTGATTTTGCTTCAATTATGTCTTGTATACTTCAATGAGAATATAAACCATTGAACAACTCTATAACTATTTTCATTTGAGTCATTTGAACTAGTTGTGTTAGATGAATAAGGTTGACATGAAAGTGTTCATATGGCCAACTTCGGTTAACTATTGTTGAGATGACAAGGTGTATACGTTTAGGTACGGTTACCCATATCTAAATGAAGTTACTTTTCATTTGTGTGTAACAAACTAAGTTCGATCTAACGGTTGGAAGATATTAGCTTAAGAAAGATATGTTTCTCAACAAAACTGTTTTTATGACAGAGAAATCGGCTTTCTCGCCAGAGAAAAACAATTAGAGGCTGATCTAACTGTTGCTCTTGATAAGGTCAAATCATCGGAAGAAAATCAAAAGATTCAATGCTAGCTCCACAAAATTATCCACTATGCTGGGAGCATGTAAAGAACATCGTGATACACGTGGTCTGGGCTATAAAGGAATAGACGCTCCAAGTACTAGCAAGATCAATTTTGTCTGTGCTAATGACAATTTCCTAAGTGAAAATTTCACTGATAGCAAAAGTGAAAAACTACCTTCAGCAGCAGATGCTTCTGAAAACAAAAATTGTCAACCTTCAAAAACAGCTCATATGAGAACAGATAAAAACATTCCCTTCAACTGTTATTATTGTAGAAACAAAGGTAACCTTGAAAGGAGATATCGTTTGCGATTGCGGAATGAGAAACTTCATAACATTCTTGTCCGGATATCTAAATAAGTAATCAAACCTGCTTCTCATTATGGTGGTGTTAAAAATCAGGTCTACAATCAAGAAAAGTGCTGTGATGGGCAAAGTCTTGGTTGTAAATATGACACAAAATCTATTTACAATTGTAAAGAGAACAATGTCATATGGATGACTGACAAAATAGAGAGCTCTGTGAAGAGAAAAAGGTTTCGGAGAAAGAAAAAACTCTCAAACTCCTCTCCTCTCACTAAAGAAAGTCTTGAATCTAAAGTGACTGTTCCCGAATACATTCATATCAATAATCGAGTTTCGAAGCTCAAGACCAGTATCAATAGACTCAACCGAAGTATCAAGAAGGCGAGAAAAGCAGTTGTGTCAGGTATTTCATGTCCTTCTCTTATTAATTCTCCTGAGAATACTTGTGATTTTTCTGATGTCACTCATGAAAGAAAAAGGGAAAATATCAATACCCTTGATGAGATATATGCTCGTCAAACCACAACATGACCACATTTTTATGTGTGTCCTCTCCGATACCATGTACTCAATATTTCACAAGAGGCGCGTTTCTTCTTGTCTAGTGGTCAGTGTTGTATTTGTTTTGGTTTATGATAATATGATCACCTCACTGTTGATCTCTTCTCCGGTCATTTGTTACACTATGTAACATAAGTAATCAATGTTTCTTGAGAAAAATTCTTTGTAAAACTTCGTTTTTCTCTTCTCTAATGACATTTGGTTTGTTATTGTCTTGTGCTCTATGTTTTGAGCAAAGATATTCTGTCATATGTTTAGAAATTCTCTTTGATTTTTATCAAAATCATTTTTTAAAATAGGCTCCATTGACCGCTTGGTTCTTGAACCTGGTTCATAATCACGAGTGTACGTGCACCCGACCTCTTACCAAAAGTATACGAGTAACCTTAGGGTTTCCCTATGAAAGTCTCTTATATATATATCATGAACTTCTTTCTCTGATATATACTCATTCCGTAACGTCAAAGATTTCTCCTGTGAGATAATGGTGTGCACAATGGATGGATGCAAAAAGGAAGACAAGGCTGAAGGAGGCAATGTTATCGAGTTTCACAAAAAACCTCTCTCCATAACCTGCTTTCCGGTGCGGCTACGATGTGGTCGGGCCATATACTTGAAGTATGTGGCCCATCTTTATGTAATGACACCTAGATTTTTTTCTCTCCAAAATAGTTTTATTATCTATCTTTTTGTCTTAACTACCTAGTTTTTCTCAAAAAGGGAAAGCAGTTACGGAGATTTAGAGGGGACGGGGTTTTAATCCGAGTATGTGTCAAAATATTAAGAGGGGCCACATACAAAATGTATGTGGCCCGACCACTTCTTAATATGATCCTCCCGGCTTTCATACAGTCGATCATGAAAAAGATCTTCCAGTTCAGTTATCATCTCAATTTGTTGGAAATCTTCTTAGAGATTTTGAGGTTGTTCGTGGACAACTTGAAATTGTAACAAAGAATCTCGTTTTTCTGAAATCTGAACTGAAGAAGGCAACTGATTAACTTTCTTGTGTCCGTTCCATTGTTGCTGATTATGTCTAGGAAACTTCTTATGAGAATTGATTCATGTGTTTTAAGAAGGATAACTAGGGTGTGGAATAGCAATTATTGTAAGTACACATAGCTATTGTCAACGATTTTCATCTTGCAATGTTTTTAGATCTATTTATTTAAATTCTAAAGTTTATTTGGAGGATAATTTTGCAGTATAAATCTTTATTGGTTTTATATATTTCAAAAGTTATGGGATATGTGTGTTTGCGTTCGTGAACTATGATTGTCCCATATATGTCAAAAGTTAAGTCTATTATATGTCATTATGCAAATATTGATGGACAATAGAATGAACTTTTGATAACAAAGATTAAGTCTATGATATCATTATGCAAATATTGATGAAAATTGAATGAATCGTTGTATATTCCGCAGTATTGATCTTTCCCTGATCCACTTCTATGTGTAAGTAATGTGCGGCTGTGTAAGTTCTTTTATGTTGAGCATTTACGATTTAATTAATCATGGGTTCTCTTGTGGTTAATTTAATTGAGCATCTAGATACAAATTCATGTCTTGTGTAATTTGTTAATGTCCAAAGAAATCCTTCTTTTCTTGTAAAAGTAATGTCGCTCTTGTTGTTCTTTCGCAAATGACATTTTATGGGGGAACTTGTGCTTAATTGCCAAATCTTTGTGCAGAGTGCGGCTGTGGAATATTGTAGGAGTTATCTTGTGAAAAGACGAGGGTACCCAAATATACCTCAAGCTAAAACTTTTCCTACCTATAAGTCCTTTCTCCGAAAGTGATTGTATATGGACTGAGTCGAGACAATGCAACTAATCGGTTCACACTTCGTGTGATCGTCTATGGATACGAGATCGAGACAATACAACAATAAAGTATGTTTACTTGATAAAAAGGTTCGGACTTAACCAAACACAATAGGATTTCTTATCAAGTAAATAGGAATTAACGTTTGTGTAATTTACTTTAATTATAATAAAACAATTATAATGCGGAAAATATAAAGTAAATGACACAACAAGATTTTTTTAACGAGGAAACCGCAAATGCAGAAAAACCCCGGGACCTTCTCCAGAATTGAATACTCTCAGGATTAAGCCGCTACACAAAATTAAACCAACTTCGTATAGTTGAGACCTAGCAATTAAACCTATAGTTCACCTAGTTCCGTCTGTATTCCCACACCTCCAACTTATGAATAAGTCACATACTTGGAACAATTCCTTTGGTTCGTATTCTAAACAGTAAAGGAACAACAAATCTGTTTGGTATCAACTCTCTTCAACCAAGTGATGTGAGTTCGACAAAGTCTCTTCTGTTTATCTCAATAAACTCCTTTGTCGGGTTCTTAGATCTATCTTATTCTCAACTACCAAAGGTAATTGTTAAGATTTTGCAATCAATACTTTTAATCACAAAGAATTGTATTGATGTCGATATACACAACTAATCAATCCAATTTATCACAAGGATAAACCGATTATAGTTGGATCCTATTATACCGAAACAAGTATTATGCACACCAAATATTATGAACCCCAAATCAGAAATCTTCAATATCTTCTTTGTCTTCAAATCTTCTTAGATCTTCAATAAACACCTGCACACAACAACTTGAATCTCTTGTGATCAATCACGCACAGAATGGAATATGTTAACAATGGATTATCACAAGATCGTCTTTAGAACTAACAACAGTCTAAAGATCCCTGTCGAAACTTCGATCTAGTTTGAGTGAATCTTATATCAGAAGAGAAGATTCTCAAGCATAAACAAACTAGGTGCAATCAAAGTTCAACCACCGTTAGTCAATCAAATAAATCGAAAACACAAGACAAATTACAAACTTGATCATACCATCTCAGGTGATTACTTAAGATCGGTTTCACTAATAAAAGGCATACCAGTACATAAGTCAGGCCTTTGTGAATAGTTTTACCAAGAAGACAAACAAGTTGTGAGCGGTTATACTAAATCACAAATATTGGATGTTCACAAGATATGCAATGAATAACAATCCCAATAACGCCTGGCGATTTCCTTTTCAATTAATAAACAAGTTTATGAACTTACTTCCTTAAAACACATGTAAAACATTGTTTCCTAGGATGAAATCCTCACCTCATACCCATACATAATCACAATAGCATTCAAACGATTATGTCGATGTCTTATCTACAAAGTTTTAATGGTTAAGCAATAAACCTCGTATTCTATTCCTTAATACTATGTCTATCTAGAGTGTTCATGCTTGCAGTTTTGTTTTTCAATATGCACGACTTGAAAGATACGTTAGGGAATGAAACAATTCAAGTCAAATATCACTAACCTCAAGTGGAAGGATGATGTTGTCGTTGTAGCTTCTTACTTCTTCACTTCTTCAAGTCTTCGCAATACTTGTAATGTCTCATATCCTAATACTTTCAAGCTAACCTATACAAAGTTGACTCTAGTACATAATCAAGTGACTCTTAAAATGAGTTTTGATTCACTAAAATATGACAACCAAACTTGACATACCAACGCTTGGTGGGTTCAACCGAGCTATGCTCTAACATCTTGTATCTTTATAAACTCCTTAATAAATACACTAAGTTTCGACTATGTGAAATCATCGAAACAAAGTTGATATGTTCTCTTTTAGTCATGAAGTATCTCTATGATAATTTCATTATGATCCCGCTAGTTTTCGTACCTTTGCCAATTTATATTGACAAAAAGGGGGAGAATTATTGTGTAGTTCACACTACAAATACATATGGTTTACAGATCATTATGTAAGGGGGAGTGGTTTTCATTGTGAGATGAAGTATTGGCTAAAGGGGAGTGATACATATCACCATAGTATTTTTTGTTAAATTTGTGATGCAATTGGACTTTGATGATGTGTAATAATACTATGACACTATATAAAAATGATTGAGAACTATTGTTTTCTCATTGTTATAGCTACGGATCTTCAACAACTATGATGCTGAGTTGAACACGTTCAGAATCACTGGAGTAGTTGGAAGTGACGAAGATTTCGAGTAATGTTGAAGAACCAAGGAAATCAAGCATTTGGATGAGAAGCTATAAAGTTTATTTATTTTATAATCCATATGTAATGATAGTTTTGTCACTAAAATTGACAAAGGGGGAGATTGTTAGAGCACTGCTCGGTCGAACTCGCAAGCGTTTCTATCTCAAGCTTGTTTGTCAAGTTTTGCCAAAACTTTAAGTCTTGATTTCTAGTCTACTTATAGCTAAGTCTCGGATTAGGATAGAAAGTGTAGTTGAGCTTTAGACTTCACGGCGTTCATCGATTGAAGACGAAGAACTACTAAGGGGAGCTTTTGGAACTTCATCAACAAAAGGTATGTGGAGACTTGAACTCATCTATCACTCAAAAGTCTATTTCTACTCTATCTCCTATTTGAGACAAAAGTCGTATATCTATATAAACTTCGATTATACACATTTCATATTTCGATATGAGTATAACTCGCTTACATATTTCTCGAGATATGTGTTGGAAATCTTCTCTCTAACCAAGTTCATCTTATATTCTTGACGAAAGTCAAAAGATGATCATGTGAAAATCACCTGGTAACATCCTATATGATTTGTGTGAGACAATCATTTAGTGTAGACTCGGAATGTTTCGTATTGATCATTTGATCACTTGAAAATTGCTTTGAAGCTAATAGTTTGTGTGAGACAGCTATTCTCGTCTTCTAAGAATGTTTCAATAATTGAAATGGGAGTTCGAATAATTAACCATGAATTGGATATAGCACAGTATGCGTACTTGTATGCTAACAGTTGCAAGTTATTCCAAGACCGGGAACCATAGTATGCATACCCGTATGCGTACTAGTTTGTTAGTTGAAGTCCGGGAACACAGTATGCGTACACTTATGCGTGCTGGCGTAAGTTCAAGTGTGGGAATTCAACTGAGGTTGGTGGTGTACGACATTATGCGTACCCGTTCCCATACTGGCGAACCCAGACCAAATCCAGCCACTTAGGTATGCGTACACGTTTGCATACTTGAGTAGGTTATGTTCTAAAATCGGTTTGTTCATGAACTAATATATTTATAATTAAGGAATGCAATCTTTTGCAAACAGTGGATATAATGTTCGTGAATTGATTCGAGTGAATCAAAATCGATTTTGCTTCAATTGTGTCTTGTATACTTCTATGAGAATATAAACAATTGAACAACTCTATAACTAATTTCATTTGAGTCATTTGAACTAGTAGTGTTAAGATGAATAAGGTTGATATGAAAGTGTTCATATGGCTAACTGTTGTTAACTATTGTTGAGCCAACAAGGTGTACAAGTTTAGGTACGGTAACCCATATCTAAATGAAGTCACTTTTCATTTGCGTGTAACAAGCTAAGTTCGATCTAACGGTTGAAATATATTAGCTTGAGTCTAATTATGTTTTAATCTAACGGTGAATATTGAATGCTTTGTTACCAAGGTAACATTGATTGCAAACCCTGATTTGAAGACTATATAAAGGAGAACTCTAGCAACTGGGAAACCTGATCCCCACACCTCCTGTGTGATACTAGTTGCGACTAGAGTCGATTCTCCTTTAACCTAGGTTTTTCCTAAAACCATTATAGGTTAACTACTTAAAGACTTCATTGGGATTGTGAAGCCAGGCCCAACTATTTTCTCTGTAGTTGCGTGCTCTGATCTTGTTGTATTATATCGTATTGAGTACTATCTTCTCTAAGATTTTCTCGAGATTTAATCTCCGATAGGCAAGATAAAAAGTAGTCACAAACATCTTCGCCTCATCGTTTGTGATTCCACAATATCTTGTTTCGCTACCATACGATTAAGATTATTGTGAGGTGATTGATATTACTAGGCTGTTCTTCGGGAATATAAGTATGGTGTATCAATTGGTTCCTGTTCACCTTGATTTATCAAAAGACGAAACAGAACTCATAGGTATTTCTGTGGGAGACAGATTTATCTATTCAATAAACTTTTATGTGTGAGATGATTTGTTTATCAAGTCTTCAACTTTGGGTTGTAGCAACTCTTAGTTGTGGGTGAGATCGACTAAGGGAATCAAGTGCATAAAGTCCTCTTTGGGATTCGAGGCGTAAGGAACGCGATCGTACCTTGATCGGTGTGAGATTGGTTAGGGCTCAACTACATTCCAACCAAGTTAACTTGGAGTAGGCTAGTATCTCGTAGCATCTTAATACAGGTGTGGTGTTCAAATCTGGACTAGGTCCCGGTTTTTTCGCATTTGCGGTTTCCTCGTTAACAAAACTTCGGTGTCCGTGTTATTTATTTCTCGCATTATATTTGTTTATATAATTAAAATATCACCAGGTTGTGCGTAGTTCAATCAATTAGATAATCCAACCTTTGGTTATTGATATAAATTGATAGACAATTGAACATTGGTATTTGGTACTGTTCAAGTTGTTTCTCATAATAATCAGGCTCACAGATTATATCTGTTTGATTTGCTGATTACATTGAGAAACAAAGATACAACTCTTGGATATATTTCTGAGTGAGTCTGACTGTCTAGTTGATTCTCTTGGAATTATATTGGAGTTTTTCCATACAGATTGCCTAAATGAAATAATGGGTGTGGTTGTTAGACCCCCGCATTTTCAGGAATCACATTTCTTAGCTCGCGAACTGGTCTGTTTTTGTATGTTAATGGACTCCAATATTTCTTGATGGTTCACAAACTGTACTTAGTTATTCGTGAGATAACTTTTATGCACGGTTCTTTAATCGATAAATACGCGGGTTGATAGGTGTTGTAAACACCTAATTTTATATCTAGTATTTACGCTTTCTTTGCTATAATCCTCGTGAATTGCATCTCTTATGTTTAGTTTTGAGTTACGAGGTGCAATGGAGTCCTTGGGAGCAAAAGAATGAGGAAAAAAGTTCACGTGGAGCGAAAAGCGCAAAAAGGTCGATTTACAGGCGGTACTTGGGGCGAGCTGAGGTGCACGAGATGGAGTTGAAGAATGAATTGTCGGTTTCTCTTTTTAAAACTGATAGTTGCGTTGAGAAAGGAATTAGCTTGTCAGTTATGCGAAACTGACAATCCATATATGATCTTAGTTGACCCTTATCTAAGTCACTTGGGTGGCTTTATCCACCTGCTTCTTATTACCAAAACCCAAAAAAAAAAAAAAAAAAAAAAAAAATCAGAGAGCAATAATGCTTTTATCATTGCCTTACTGCCTCTTTTTCTTATTCTACCTGAAGTTCAAAGAAAACGATTGCGGCTGGGATAAACCGAGCAGTCGAGAATATGAGATGAAGAAGAATCACAGCTGCTACTGAAGCTGTTGATGTAGCAACCCTGGGATTAAGAGATGGGGAATTTTCTGCTATGAACTGAGATGGTGAAATTGAAGATCGAGAAGAATCAGAGATGGTTTTCTGTGGCTGGGTCTTTGGTCGAGTTGTAGAAGATGAATCCGGTGATAGAATGAATAGGTATCTGATTAATTTGCAGAAGAAGGAGGTTATGTTGCCTTTGAAGCTTGAGAAGAAATGAACAATTAGGGTTCTTGGTGGTCTTGAAATGGGGCAGAAATTGAGATGAAATCGAGAGAAGATCGAGAAGGTACAGAAGCAGGTGAAGCTGCTATGACTGACAGCGGTGAGTTGGTTCGAATCTGTGAAATGGGTTTGAAGACTGAAGTTAGGGTTTCAGTGATGAACAGTTTCAGGAATAGCTGTTGATTTGAGCAAGAAATCAGAGTGAGAATGAATTAGGGTTTCGATCTTTAAAGGGATTGTGATGAATTATAAGATGGGTTGCGTTGGATTGGATCTGTGACAGCATGTTGAACTAAGAAATCAAGGGAAGAAGAATATTTGAGCAACAATTTGGGTTGTTGTTGGCGATTGAACAGTGACGACCGCAAGATGAATACGGCAGTGATGACGAGATTGAGCATGAAGAAGTCAGGAAGAAGAAACGAGATTATCTCGTCTAGGAAGGTTATCAGGGAAATGGAGGTTTGAAGTTGGGTTCTAGTAGGAGCTAACGATGAACTAATGAAGCTCAATGTTTGATGTCGATTGAGAAGAGCTCGGAACATACAGGGATTAAGGATACTGATGGCGAGCCATACAGGGAGTGACGTTGTTGGCAGGCCGGAGGTTAACAGGGTAGCTAGAGTGGAAGATGATTGTGCAGCTGGCAAGTATGAATTGCAGTTGCAGCTCAGATGGAGATATCCAAGGGGAATGAATTTGAGAGCTGAATCTGTGGTGTCTCTGAGTTGATGCTAATGCTTAGATGTATGCCTAGGTACAGGTCATGGATTTTAAATGGATTGCAGGTGATAAGCCCGTGACTTGTAGTGTGCATCAGAGTTGATATTGCAGGTTTTGGATGGCCTGAGCTTATGACAAAGAAGATAACTGGCAGGTTGCGGCATTTGTGACGACTCAGGGGGTTATAAAGCTGTAATTCTGGATAATGGTCTGGCAGCTGGTGTTGTTGTTGTCGCTGCTGGAGTTAAATTGAGTTGTAGGTGGTGGCACTGTTGCCTGGAGTTGGATTGCAAGGGAGGTAGTGGAGCAGGCTGTGTTGCAGAAGCAATAAATATATGTCTAGGTTGAGAAGGTGCAATTGCAGGGAACTAAATGGGAATGAAGTGCTGCTGTTGATTGCGAGGCTGCGACTCAAGAGTATGCAAGAATGCAAAAGAAGAGCTGAACATGATATTAGTGATGATGTTGTCTGAGTTGAGGGTGAATTGAATTTGGTAACGGCAGAACTGCAGGAATGGAAGGTGGAGACTCATGTGCTGTGTCGCATAAGGATATGAATTGCAGTAATGGATGAATGGCTTGATCTTATACTGCAAATGGGAAATGAAGCGAATCGAGTTGGAGCTACAACAAATGATTGAGTTGTATGCAAGGGACAAAGCTGCAGAGTTGTCTCAATATTTTATTGTTTGTGATTCACAATTAATAGTGTTATATGATTTGATAGTTTGTTTGGTTGAGTCCTTTGGACCTTTGAATCAATCCGATTTACATTCATCTCTAGAGCTATATTAGGGTTTTCAATACTATGAGTAGCTAAACAAAAAGTTGTTTATCCTCGATTCTAAGTAGCATAATTGTGATTTGGTAGTGCTTGTAGTGATATATCCTACTAGTCACAAGTGAATCATAACTTTTGTTAAAACGATTAGTGCTTTTTTACACATTCGTTTGCATTGATTAGTTTTATTCCATAGAACTTATAGCTTTTAGGGAGTTAAATCTAATTGTGCTTTTACACTTCAAAGTTGCTATCTAGGAAGAATTCACATATGCATCTTTTAATGTGGTTGTGATGAAAACAGGAATTAGCGGGATATACTTGCGATCAAGGTATCCTATGACTATTAGTAAATGAGAGATTAAAATACCAATTCTAATCATTGATGAAAATACATGTTTGTGAATGATACTATCCCGTGACCAATATCTTCTCCTTATTGATTATTCCAATTATTTGCTTTGCTTTATTTTATTTTTACTTTAGTATTTCGCTAAAACAACAACATCCCCCCTTGGTTACCTTAGAAACTGAAAATCGCATAACAACAATTGCCTCTCTGTGGAAACGAACTCTTCCTTACCTTGTACTTCATTTAAATTTAGTGAGTAAGAAAGTGAAATTATTTTTGACGCTTACGACAAGCGATCAAATTTTGGCGCCGCTGCCGGGAGGCATACGGCTTGTTATTAAGTTTTTAGTTTCTTTTTATAATTTCGCTTTGATCTTTGCTTTTTCGGTTCTTGTCTTGTTTCCCACTTGTTTGCGAGAATTGTTTTCAGGTACCTAATCCCTGGCTTCTAAAGATTGGAACTATCCAAGGTGCGGGATATCTACTCGAAGAGGCACAATACTCCAACCAAGTCAAGACACAACAGAAAATCACGAGTTAGAAGTGGAAAAAGAGTTACAAATAGAAGGAGAACAAGAGGTTCCATTCGTAGACGAACCACAAGTTGAAGAAGAAGAAGCAATGGGTGATGCAAATCGTTCACTCAAGGACTTGGATTCTCATAGGCTTGATATACAACATGGGTGTATTCAAACGAACTCTACTTTTGAGATAAAGCCGGGTTGCTTAGAGAATTACCAAAATTCCATGGCATGGTGAATGAAGACCCAAACAAACATCTTATGGACTTCCACACCATTGTCACGGCTATGCTTTTAGCGGATGTTGAGGTGGATGGTGCAATGTTGAAAGTTTTTCGTTTCTCTTTAATGGATAGTGCTAAGGATTGGTTGTACTATTTACCTCCCGGAAGTGTCACAACATGGAATGGGTTGAGGAACTCTTTTTAGAGAGATATTTTCCTGCATCAAAGGCTACTCAAATTCGCAAGGATATTTGTGGGATGAAGCAAAACGTGGGAGAATCCTTATATGAATGTTGGGAACGATACAAGAGATTGGTGGCAAGCTGCCCTCACCACCAATTCAGTGATGCTATGATCATCCAATACTTCTATGAAGGACTCCAATCAAGTGATAGGAATCTTATTGACGCTGCGGGTAGTAGTGCACTAGTTAGCAAAACGGTGGCACAAGCTAGAGAGTTGATTGAAAACATGGCAGCGAACTCCCAACAATTCTTGAGTAGTGGTTCGGATGTGCTTCTAAGAAGAGTGAATGAAGTGAGCGAGGTTGAGGAACTTCGTCAACAAATGGGTAACATGTCGGAAATGATGCAACAAGTTGCAGCCGCGGTTATACCAAGTTCCTCTCAAACTTATGAGGACGAGCAAGCTAATGCGATCTTTCCAAATCAACAAAGACGGTATGATCCCTACTCAAACACTTACAATCCGGGATGGAGAGATCACCCCAATTTTAGCTATGCCAACAAGCAAGGAGCGGTTCAACAACCTACCTTCAACTTTCCGAGTGGATTTCAACCTCAACAACAACAATTCCAACCGAGACAACAATTTCAGCAACTACAAGCACAACAATCAATGCAAAATCAAGGTTCTGATATTGACTCAAAGCTTCAAACAATGATGCAAGGCATTTCTACCATGTTCAAAGAGAGTCAACAGGAAACTAAGAGTGCTATCAAGGAGTTGCAGACACAAATGGGCTCCATGGATATTGAGTTGAACCAATTGAAGTCACAAAATAGTGAGAAACTCCCTTCTCAACCTATTAACCCAAAAGAGGGTGTCAATGCTATTACGTTGAGGAGTGGTACACAACTTGTGCAACCCGAAGTTACTGATTCGGGTAAGGTGGAAACACCAAAGGAACCTGTCTTGGAGGAGAATAATGAGGATTCCCCCAAACTTCGAGGTACCTATTCCTAACTCTAAAACTCCGGTTTCTACTTATGTTCCTCCTTTACCTTTTCCTCGTAGATTTGCAAGTTCTAAGAAGGCGGAACTAGAGAAGGAGATTTTAGACGTTCTTAAAAATATCCATGTGAACATACCACTCATTGATGCTATTAAGCAAGTACCAAAGTATGCAAAGGTGTTGAAGGACTTGTGTACCAACAAACAAAGGCTCAAAGGTAATGAAGTGCTTAGTGTAGGGGGAGAATGCTTGGCAATCTTACAACACAAACTCCCACTTAAGTGCAAGGATCCGTAGTTTTGACATTCCCGTCACAATTGGTAACACAACATTTAACAAAGCTATGTTGGATTTAGGTGCATCCGTTAATGTTATGCCTGCGTCAATGTATAATTCACTTGATCTTGGTCCTCTTAAAAAGGCTAAAATTATATTGCAATTAGCCGATCGCTCTAATGTCTACCCAATGGGTATTGTTGAGGATGTTCTTTTGCAGGTTAATCAACTTGTATTTCCAGCTGAATTTTGTGTGTTAGAGATGGATGAAGGTTCACCGGACTCGTCTCTTCCATTGCTACTTGGGCGTCCCTTCATGAAAACGGCGAAAACCATAATTGATGTGGATAAGGGAACGTTGACTATGGAGTTTGATGGAGAAACAATACGTTTCAACATTTTCGAGACGATGATATATCCTAGTGATGTCCACTCTTGTTTCTCCATTGATGTTATGGATACATTGGCACAACAAATGTTTGAATTAAATGGTGATGACGCTTTGGAAACCGTGTTAACTACATCCATGGATAATGGTGTAGAGTGTGGTAATGAAGTCAAGGAAGCCCTTGGTGATCTTAATTCACTACAAGGATGCCCGGAAACTCATAATATCTCTTTTATTTCTTTACCATGCAGTGATGAAAAGCTCGTACCTTCAATTGTTAAATCTCCAATTTTAGAATTGAAACCTCTTCCCGATCACCTAAAGTACTTGTACTTTGGTGATAATGAAGAGTTACCTGTGATTGTTTCTAATGAGCTTAGTGATTTACAGGAGCAAAAATTCTAAGGGTGCTAAGGAAGTACAAGACGGCCATAGGATGGACAATTGCCGATATCAAGGGTATAAGCCCCGCCGTGTGTATGCACAAAATTCGTTTGGAGGATGATGCAAAGCCTACAAGGGAAGCGCAACATCGTTTGAATCCTCCCATGATGGAAGTTGTGAAAAAGGAGATACTCAATCTTTTGGAAGTGGGTGTTATCTACCCCATATCCGATAGCAAGTGGGTAAGCCCAGACAAGTAGTACCAAAGAAATCAGGTGTGACAAAGGTGGTGGAGAATGATAAGAACGAACTTGTCCCAACTCGTGTGCAAACCGGTTTGAGGGTTTGTATTGATTATAGAAAATTGAATGCCACTACTAGAAAAGATCACTTTCCTTTACCTTTTATTGATCAAATGCTTGAACGTTTAGCTGGACACTCTTATTATTGCTTTCTTGATGGCTATTCAGTTATAATCAGATTGTGATAGCGCGTGAGGACCAAGAGAAAACTACTTTCACTTGTCCTTTCGGTACTTTTGCTTATGAAGGGTGCCTTTTGGCTTATGCAATGCTCTAGATACCTTTCAAAGGTGTATGGTAAGTATCTTTTCGGAATATGTTGAAAACATAATCGAAGTGTTCATGGATGACTTTAGTGTCTTTGGTGATTCATTTGACCTTTGCTTGAACAATTTATCTCTAATACTTGAACGATGTGTTGAAACAAATCTTGTGCTAAATTGGGAGAAGTGCCATTTCATGGTAACTCATGGCATAGTTTTAGGCCATATAATATCTTCTAAAGGCTTGGAAGTCGATAAATCTAAGATAGACCTTATTCGTGCTCTAACCCCTCCCACTACGGTGAGGGAGATACGTTCTTTTCTTGGTCATGCAGGTTTCTATCGTAGATTCATCAAGGACTTTTCCAAGATAGCATCACCACTTTGTAACTTATTGCAAAAAGATGTGGTTTTTAACTTTGATGAAAATGTATGGTGGCATTCAATCGTTTGAAAGAACTTTTGATTTCATCCCCTATCATTAAACAACCGGATTGGAGCAAGCCTTTTGAGCTCATGTGTGATGCAAGTGACTATGCGGTTGGTGCGGTGCTTGGGCAACGTGTGGGGAAGCTTCCTCATGCTATTTATTATGCTTCTAGAACGTTAAATGAGGCTCAACAAAACTACACAACCACTGAAAAAGAGTTATTATCCATTGTTTTTTTAAAAAAAAGTTTCGCTCTTATCTAATTGGTACAAAAGTTGTTGTCTTTTCTGATCATGCAGCGCTTAAGTACTTGCTTACAAAGAAAGAGGCGAAACCGAGGCTCATACGGTGGATTTTACTCTTGCAAGAGTTTGATATTGAAATCAAGGACAAGAAAGGGATTGAGAACACCGTTGCGGATCACTTGAGCCGACTTGCTGTAGATAAGGAGACTATCCCATTGCGTGAAAGTTTCCCGGATGAGCAACTATTCTCAATTGCCTTTGGAGAACCATGGTATGCCGATATTGTCAATTACTTAGTTTCTAAACAAATCCCAAAGAACTTGTCTCGTGCTGAGAGGGACAAACTTAAGAAGTTAGGGAACCAATACATATGGGATGATCCATACTTATGGAAACATGGTAGTGACCAAGTAATACGAAGGTGTGTTTTAGAATCAATTTAATTCTATCTTGTCTTTTTGTCACTCTTATGCTTCATGAGGACATTTTGGGAGTAAGAGAACCGCTCACAAGGTACTTGAAAGTGGTTTCTATTGGCCAACTTTGTTTAAGGATGCACATATATTTTGTACAACTTGTGATAGGTGCCAAAGAACCGGCAATCTAGGTGCCCGAAATCAAATGCCACAAACTTTTATTCAATTTATTGAAGTTTTTGATGTATGGGGTATTGATTTTATGGGGCCTTTTGTCAACTCCCATGGGAATTTTTATATCTTACTTGCGGTTGATTATGTCTCGAAATGGGTGGAAGCTAAGGCCACCCCAACTAATGATTCTAAAGTGGTTTCAGATTTTGTACAACCTAATATTTTTGCAAAGTTTGGAATTCCAAGAGCCATAATTAGCGATGGGGGTTCTCACTTCAAAAACAGGATTTTACAAAGCTTGTTGACGAAGTACAATATGTCGCACAAGATTGCAACACCTTATCATCCCCAAACCAATGGACAAGCCGAGGTGTCTAATCGGGAGGTGAAATCCATTCTAGAGAAGACGGTGAACCCAACAAGGAAGGATTGGAGCATGCGACTTAGTGATGCTTTGTGGGCTTATAGAACCACATACAAGACACCTATAGGGATGTCTCCCTTTAGGCTTGTGTATGGTAAACCTTGTCACTTACCCGTTGAAATTGAGCATAAGGCATTTTGGGCTATTAAACAATGCAACATGGAGATGGATGGGGCTGGAAAGCAAAGGAAGTTACAACTCCAAGAGCTAGAGGAGCTTCGCAATGATGCATTTGAAAGCTTGCGCATTTATAAGGAAAAAACGAAAGCATTTCATGATAACATGATTTCTAGAAAACAATTTTGCATTGGGCAGAAAGTGCTTTTGTTTAATTCTCTCTTGCATTTATTTCCGGCTAAATTAAGGTCACGATGGATCGGACCTTTTATTGTTACTAATGTGTTTTTTCATGGTGCAGTGGAAATTCGTAGCATAGCTAAAGGGAAAGAACTTAAAGTTAATGGGCACCGGTTGAAACCATATTATGAGAATTTCACTTCCGAAGTGGTGGAAGGAGTCAACTTTGTGGATGTACTCCCTCTGGAGGAGTCATAGAAAGCAAGGAGATAGTCGGGCTGACGACTTTAAACCAAGCGCTAAATGGGAGGCAACCCATCGGATGAGTATTTCTTGTCTTGTATTTATTTCTTGTCTTGTTTTTAGTTTTTTCTTGTTTTTATTTTTTCTGATTTTTGTTCGAATTTCCCACCTTGACTTACTTTGGACGATTCAATTTACATTGAGGACAATGTAAAGTTTAAGTGTGGGGGAGTGGTTAAGCTTTTGCGTTGTAAATTTTTGAAATTTTCAACTTTTGTGTAAAGTAGTGAATAAGAAAACTCCAACTTGTAGTTAGTTTAGAGTCACATAGTATACATGTCGCTAAGATTACATCGAGAATCTCATAAGAGTGACTCGAACTTAAAGATGACAGAGAGAACATGATCGGGTTTCTTAATTGTATGAGAGTTAAAGTTGGATTTAACCATGCCGGTGGCAAATAAGGTGCAGGATCGATTCGGTATTAGAGTAGTGATCCCCTATAGTGGAGACTACCCATGTTACATAATGTGAGGCACCAAACTTCAATTATTTGTACTGTCTAAATTTGTGCTTTTAGAGTGTGTGTCACCGTACGTAAATTCGGGCAGAATGGTGAGCTGCCCAACCTCCCACCATAGAAGCACTATTTTGATCTCTTGAGTGCTATTTTTATCAACCATGATGGTGACATCGAATTGCTAACTTACATACCACTTGTAATCTTGTTCGCATTAGCACCATCCACATTATCTCTCTACACCAACAGGTCCATAGAAACACCATCATCATCAACAAGAGGAGCATCACAAATTTGAAGGAAAGTTGAACACGTTCGAGGTTTACAAGCAACAGTACAGAAATGAGCAGATTTCAGATTCAAGAAAAGCAACAAAACAAGGAGCAGAATTTTTATAAGTTGAAGACTATTGTACAAGAGTGAAAATTATCAAGGATGAGAGTTCGAGAAGTTTATGATATCAAGACATATAAGTTGTGAAGAATCAAGCGGTAAAGTACTTACACCATGGCCTTTGTACTTACGTTTTTATTGTATTTGTATTTTACTTTCTCTTGTCTAAAAAAAAAAAAAAAGTGATAAAAAAAAAGTGATAAAAAAAAAAGAAAAAAAATATATATTTTGGGTTTGTATAGTTCGTTTTTAGTTTTGTATTATTTCAATAAAGCCAATGGAAAGGAGGAATATCTATAATGAAGTTTCAAGCGACAAGGAATTTGAGGAAAGAATCATATTGTCAAGATTCTACGAAGTTCAAGAGTTATCATCAAGAGTTGAAGACCGAAGACGAAGATGAAGACACCGATTGAAGACCGAAGACGTTTCTATGGATGTTGTGAGAGTGGTGCTAGATGCACGCCGAACGGATAACGAGGTAAGTAAGCATATTCCCACCTTCGTTAAGTGGTTGATTTCCTTTCTTAGAGATCGTCAGAAAAATGGGTTTTCAAAAATTATAAAAGATGTGGGTTTTCAAAATACTTCGGAGGGTTTTTACCTTCCTACCATTCAACATGTCGCAGGATTCTCTCTTCATTCCAACCTGGACACATGTGTGACCCATAAAAATCTATTTACTATTGAGAGCAACTTCATAAAACCCTTTCTTGTGAGGCATAGTCGAGACTTTCGATCACTCCGAACCCGAATTTCTTTCGAGAAGGGATGGTTATTTCTCTCTCAACTTTTAAGAATGAGATTGTGTTCATTTATGTGTCTAACTTTTTATGACTAGTGTGCAGAATCTCTATGTCTTCTTAGCGCGTTGGATGCTATCGTTACGGAGAACTAGTAAGTTGGAAAAATAGGTTTTGTGGGTGTATCTCTAGTAAACCCTCACGAGACTATAACTCGTCCACTAGGGATACCCAGGGGTTCAAAGGCCTGTTATTCATGCTAAGAATAACCGTAGCCTCGACGACACAGAGTTGTATGTATTTTTTTTAGAATTGTTTTGTTTGATTTGCTCGAGGACTAGCAAAGTCTAAGTGTGGGGGAATTTGATAGGTGTTGTAAACACCTAATTTTATATCTAGTATTTACGCTTTCTTTGCTACAATCCTCGTGAATTGCATCTCTTATGTTTAGTTTTGAGTTACGAGGTGCAATGGAGTCCTTGGGAGCAAAAGAATGAGGAAAAAAGTTCACGTGGAGCGAAAAGCGCAAAAAGGTCGATTTACAGGCGGTACTTGGGGCGAGCTGAGGTGCACGAGAAGGAGTTGAAGAATGAATTGTCGGTTTCTCTTTTTAAAACTGATAGTTGCGTTGAGAAAGGAATTAGCTTGTCAGTTATGCGAAACTGACAAGCCATATATGATCTTGGTTGACCCTTATCTAAGTCACCTGGGTGGCTTTATCCACCTGCTTCTTATTACCAAAAAAAAAAAAAAAAAAAAATCAGAGAGCAATAATGCTTTTATCATTGCCTTACTGCCTCTTTTTCTCATTCTACCTGAAGTTCAAAGAAAACGATTGCGGCTGGGATAAACCGAGCAGTCGAGAATATGAGATGAAGAAGAATCACAACTGCCATCAAGTCGTTGATGTAGCAACCACCGGGATTAAGAGATGGGGAATTTTCTCACTGTGAATCGAGATGGTGAAATTGAAGATCGAGAAGAATCAGACTATATAAAGGAGAACTCTAGCAACTGGGAATATTGAATGCTTTGGTACCAAGGTAACATTGATTGCAAACCCTGATTTGAAGGCTATATAAAGGAGAACTCTAGCAATCGGGAAACTCTGATCCCCACACCTCCTGTGTGATACTAGTTGCGACTAGAGTCGATTCTCCTTTAACCTAGGTTTTTCCTAAAACCATTATAGGTTAACTACTTAAAGACTTCATTGGGATTGTGAAGCCAGGCCCAACTATTTTCTCTGTAGTTGCGTGCTCTGATCTTGTTGTATTATATCGTATTGAGTACTATCTTCTCTAAGATTTTCTCGAGATTTAATCTTCGATAGGCAAGATAAAAAGTAGTCACAAACATCTTCGCCTCATCGTTTGTGATTCCACAATATCTTGTTTCGCTACCATACGATTAAGATTATTGTGAGGTGATTGATATTACTAGGCTGTTCTTCGGGAATATAAGTATGGTGTATCAATTGGTTCCTGTTCACCTTGATTTATCAAAAGACGAAACAGAACTCATAGGTATTTCTGTGGGAGACAGATTTATCTATTCAATAAACTTTTATGTGTGAGACAGATTTGTTTATCAAGTCTTCAACTTTGGGTTGTAGCAACTCTTAGTTGTGGGTGAGATCAGCTAAGGGAATCAAGTGCATAGAGTCCTGCTGGGATTCAGAGGCGTAAGGAACGCGACTGTACCTTGATCAGTGTGAGATTGGTTAGGGCTCAACTACATTCCAGTCCGAAGTTAACTTGGAGTAGGCTAGTATCTGTAGCAGCTTAATACAGTGTGGTGTTCAAATCTGGACTAGGTCCCGGGGTTTTTCTGCATTTGCGGTTTCCTCGTTAACAAAACTTCTGGTGTCTGTGTTATTTATTTTCTGCATTATATTTGTTTATATAATTAAAATATCACAGGTTGTGCGTAGTTCAATCAATTAGATAATCCAACCTTTGGTTATTGATATAAATTGATTGACAATTGAACATTGGTATTTGGTACTGTTCAAGTTGTTTCTCATAATAATCAGGCTCACATTATTATATCCATTTGATTTGTCGATTACATTGAGAAACAAAGATACAACTCTTGGATATATTTCTGAGTGAGTCTGACTGTCTAGTTGATTCTCTTGGAATTATATTGGAGTTTTTCCATACAGATTGCCTAAATGAAATAATGGGTGTGGTTGTTAGACCCCCGCCTTTTCAGGAATCACATTTCTTAGCTCGCGAACTGGTCTGTTTTTGTATGTTAATGAACTCCAATATTTCTTGATGGTTCACAAATTGTACTTAGTTATTCGTGAGATAACTTTTATGCACGGTTCTTTAATCGAT
The DNA here is from genome assembly GCA_023531295.1 of Papaver armeniacum. NCBI lineage: Eukaryota > Viridiplantae > Streptophyta > Magnoliopsida > Ranunculales > Papaveraceae > Papaver > Papaver armeniacum. The sequence goes on from JAJJWW010010363.1 coordinate 108,991, forward strand.
AAATACGCGGGTTGATAGGTGTTGTAAACACCTAATTTTATATCTAGTATTTACGCTTTCTTTGCTATAATCCTCGTGAATTGCATCTCTTATGTTTAGTTTTGAGTTACGAGGTGCAATGGAGTCCTTGGGAGCAAAAGAATGAGGAAAAAAGTTCACGTGGAGCGAAAAGCGCAAAAGGTCGATTCTGGGCGGTACTTGGGGCGAGCTGAGGTGCACGAGAAGGAGTTGAAGAATGAATTGTCGGTTTCTCTTTTTAAAATTGATAGTTGCGTTGAGAAAGGAATTAGCTTGTCAGTTATGCGAAACTGACAAGCCATATATGATCTTGGTTGACCCTTATCTAAGTCACCTGGGTGGCTTTATCCACCTGCTTCTTATTACCAAAACCCCCAAAAAAAAAAAAAAAAAAAAAATCAGAGAGCAATAATGCTTTTATCATTGCCTTACTGCCTCTTTTTCTTATTCTACCTGAAGTTCAAAGAAAACGATTGCGGCTGGGATAAACCGAGCAGTCGAGAATATGAGATGAAGAAGAATCACAGCTGCTACTGAAGCTGTTGATGTAGCAACCCTGGGATTAAGAGATGGGGAATTTTCTGCTATGAACTGAGATGGTGAAATTGAAGATCGAGAAGAATCAGAGATGGTTTTCTGTGGCTGGGTCTCTGGTCGAGTTGTAGAAGATGAATCCGGTGATAGAATGAATAGGTATCTGATTAATTTGCAGAAGAAGGAGGTTATGTTGCCTTTGAAGCTTGAGAAGAAATTAACAATTAGGGTTCTTGGTGGTTTTGAAATGGGCAGAAATTGAGATGAAATCGAGAGAAGATCGAGAAGGTACAGAAGCAGGTGAAGCTGCTATGACTGATTGGCAGTGAGTTGGTTCGAATCTGTGAAATGGGTTTGAAGACTGAAGTTAGGGTTTCAGTGATGAACAGTTTCAGGAATAGCTGCTGATTTGAGCAAGAAATCGGTAGAGAGAATGAATTAGGTTTCGATCTTTGAAGGGATTGTGATGAATTATAAGATGGGTTGCGTTGGATTGGATCTCGTGACAAAGATGTTGAACTAAGAAATCAAGGGAAGAAGAAGATTTGAGCAACAATTTGGGTTGTTGTTGGCGATTGAACAGTGACGACCGTAAGATGAATACGGCAGTGATGACGAGATTGAGCATGAAGAAGTCAGGAAGAAGAAACGAGATTATCTCGTCTAGGAAGGTTATCATGGAAATGGAGGTTTGAAGTTGGGTTCTAGTAGGAGCTAACGATGAACTAATGAAGCTCAATGTTTGCTGTCGATTGAGAAGAGCTCGGAACATACATGGATTAAGGATACTGATGGAGTAACGAGCCATACAGGGAGTGACGTTGTTGGCAGGCCGGAGGTTAACAGGGTAGCTAGAGTGGAAGATGATTGTGCAGCTGGCAAGTATGAGTTGCAGTTGCAGCTCAGATGGAGATATCCAAGGGGAATGAATTTGAGAGTTGAATCTGTGGTGTCTCTGAGTTGATGCTAATGCTTAGATGTGTGCCTAGGTACAGGTCATGGATTTTAAATGGATTGCAGGTCATAAGCCCGTGACTTGTAGTGTGCATCAGAGTTGATATTGCAGGTTTTGGATGGCCTGAGCTTATGACAAAGAAGATAACTGGCAGGTTGCGGCATTTGTGACGACTCGGGGGTTATAAAGGCGTAATTGGATAATGGTCTGGCAATTTGGTGTTGTTGTTGTCGCTGCTGGAGTTAAATTGAGCTGTAGGTGGTGGAACTGTTGCCTGGAGTTGGATTGCAAGGGAGGTAGTGGAGCAGGCTGTGTTGCAGAAGCAATAAATGTATGTCTAGGTTGAGAAGGTGCAATTGCAGGGAACTAAATGGGAATGAAGTGTTGTTGTTGATTGCGAGGCTGCAACTCATGAGTATGCAAGAATGCAAAAGAAGAGCTGAACATGATAGTAGTGATGCTGTTGTCTGAGTTGAGGGTGAATTGAATTTGGTAACGGCGTAATCTGCAGGAATGGAAGGTGGAGACTCATGTCTTTGGTCGCATAAGGATATGAATTGCGTAATGGATGAATGGCTTTAGCTTATACCGCAAATGGGAAATGAAGCGTAAATCGAGTTGGAGCAACAAAGAAATGATTGAGTTGTATGCAAGGGACAAAGTGCAGAGATGTGAAGAAGGCAGAGCCATCATGGCTGGAAGTGCATTGGTGATGCACAATGATAGTGCAGCACAGCTCTGGCCTGTGCAATGGTCTGACAAGTGAGCCAAGTCAGCTGGTTAATAGCTGACTCTCTGAATCGGTGTTGACTCGGCCTGACTTCTGGTTTGACTCGGTTTGACCGAGTTGACCCGAGCTGACTCGTTGACTGGTGACCGGGCGGACTTTGCCGGTCACCTGAGATATTTTCCGGTGCCGGATTCCGGCCAAATTCCGACCACAATACCAGTTTTTCGGCGACCGTTTTTGGGCAGAGTTTTAACATGGGTTTTTCTCACACATGGGTTTGGTGGACTTCTATCTTTTGGACCTTTGAAGATTAGACCTAATTTTGGAAACAAGAGAGCTATTTAAAGGAAAGACTTCTACAATTTGAAACATATATATTTTTCTTGGAACTTTGGAGAGCCGGTTTTGTTTACGCTTCTAGGGTTTGCTTTTGTTCATCTTCTTCTTTTCAATTAATATTATTATGATGAACTCCATAGCTATGAGTAGCTAAACAAATATTATTGGTTATGGGATAAAGTTGATTTCTCAATATGTTATATGATTCAATGAATTAGTTTTGTCTCAATATTTTATTGTTTGTGATTCACAATTAATAGTGTTATATGATTTGATAGTTTGTTTGGTTGAGTCCGGAATCAATCCGATTTACATTCATCTCTAGAGCTATATTAGGGTTTTCAATACGAAAAAGTTGTTTATCCCTGATTCTAAGTAGCATAATTGTGGGTAGTGCTTGTAGTGATATATCCTACTAGTCACAAGTGAATCATAACTTTTGTTAAAACGATTAGTGCTTTTACACATTCGTTTGCATTGATTAGTCTTATTCCATAGAACTTATAGCTTTTAGGGAGTTAAATCTAATTGTGCTTTTACACTTTAGGTTGCTTTCTAGGAAGAATTCACATATGCATCTTTTAATGTGGTTGTGATGAAAACAGGGAATTAGCGGGATATACTTGCGATCAAGGTATCCTAGGACTATTAGTAAATGGGAGATTAAAATACCAATTCTAATCATTGATGAAAATACATGTTTGTGAATGATACTATCCCGTGACCAATATCTTCTCTTTATTGATTATTCCAATTATTTGCTTTGCTTTATTTTATTTTTACTTTAGTATTTCGCTAAAACAACAAACATCCCCCCTTGGTTACCTTAGAAACTGAAAATCGCATAACAACAATTGCCTCTCTGTGGAAACGAACTCTTCCTTACCTTGTACTTCATTTAAATTTAGTGAGTAAGAAAGTGAAATTATTTTTGACGCTTACGACAGCGATCACGGGTTCGCATTCTTTATATATTATAAGGAAAACTTCTCACATGCTTACATGGTTTCCATTCTTTGGAATCAATGTAAGTTTAGAAATTTAGTTTGCTTGAGATCAAAAATAACTCTTAAACGTGGAAATTAGCTTACGAACTTGCTTTGATCACCAGAAACAATTGCTTGAACCTTGAGAAATCTAGCATGTTTCAGCATTATAAATAGAGGACTCTATGCGAAGTAGAATCTCAATCCATACACGACGTAATTTAAAGTTAATCTTCTAATATACCAATGTAATCTTCGATTCAAGCGGTAGGTGCAAAGGATATGGTGGTCCTGTTTGTATCACCATATACCTTTAGTTCCAGATTCTTCTCTAGTTAATATGTGACCATATCGTTATCCATATTTTCAAAAGGCTGAAATTGAGAATATAGTAGCAGAGTTGCAAGCAGCTGGACTAAAATTGAGAATATAGTAGCAGAGTTGCAACATCGACATTTATTGATTGAATATATGCAGGTTATTGTGTTGTTGAAACTTGGAATCAAGCGTATGTGTAATGAATTCTTGTAATTTGTTTATCCATATGTATTAAGAGTTTTTTCACTAAAATTGACAAACGGGGAGATTGTTAGAGCATAGCTCGGTTGAACCCACCAAGCGTTGGTATGTCAAGGTTGGTTGTCATATTTTAGTGAATCAAAACTCATCTAAGAGTCGCTTGATTATGTACTAGACACAACTTCGTATAGGTTAGACTAGAAAGTCTAGGAATATGAGACATACAAGTATTACTCGAAAACCTGAAGAACGTGGAGAAGTAACGAGCTACAACGACGACATCATCCTTCCTCTTGAGGTTAGTAATATTGACTTGAATTATTTCATTCCTAACGTATCTTTCAAGTCGTGCTATATTGAAAACATAACTGCGAAGCTGTGAATATTTTACTCTAGTAGTGAGACATGATCATATGATAAGAGTATTAAGGAATTAGACTATGAAGTATAACGCTTATCCTTTGAACTTCGTAGATATGACATCGACATAATCTTATGAATGCTGTTATGATTATGCAAATGGTTAAAGGCGAAGATTTCATCCTAGGAAACAATGTTTTTTTGTTTAAAAGAAGTACATTCATGAACTTGTTTTATGAATCGAAAGGGAAATCGCTAGGCTTATTGGAATTGTTATTCATTGCATATCTTTGGATTACCAATATGTGTGAGTTAGTAGAACCGATCATAACTTGTTATGTATCTTGGACTAGTCACGGTGCCTGACTTATGATTTGGTATGACTTTTATTAGTGTAACCGATCTTAAGTAATCACCTAAGATGGTACAATCGATATTTGTAATGAGTGTGATCGATCCTGGTAACTTGTGTGGCTGATCACAAGTGTTCCATATTAAGGTATAACCGATCCCAGTGATTGGTAGAACCGTGAAACCATAGTTGTCTTGGAATACAGATGAACCAGTTCTAAACTTGTTTGGAAGTGTGGTATAGTCGATTCCAAATATGAAAGAGGATTTACAAAGAAAATATGTCAATATACTTTGGAAACGAACAGTAACTCCTATCTTTTATTGTTCAAAGATATTCCTTAAGTACTCAAAGAGATCTTGTTCCGAAATAAATTAAGAATCTTTTAATTAAGGTTGTTAGTTTTATATGCTTTAATTACCAGCAATTAAATGCATATCTCTAGAGAATAAATAAAAATCACTAATGTGCATTTACTAATGGGAGATTTTCTATTGAGAGATATTGGGAAATATTGGACACAACATTTACTGGAATTATGAAAACCGAATGGGCATTTATTGCATATCTTGAGCATACTTTCGGTTTTGGAAATTCTTTGGTGTCCAAACATCATGGTCTATAAATACCCAAGTTTGCATCTAACAAACTATCCTAAGAGCCAGACAAACTTCATATTTTTGTTATTTCTGGTGGAGCCGTCTATCCGGAGAGGAAAGTATCCTAATTAGGCGAAATATCTTACGACCGCTCGTTTAAAGACTTTTGTGGGATCAAGAAGCTCTACGAGTACCGTTGGTGAGAAACTAGATAATTGCAGTGTTATTAGTTATCGATTTGATTTGATTTGATGGACTAACGGTTGTTGAACTTTGATTGCACCTAGTTTGTTATTCTTAAGAATCTTCTCTTCTGATATAAGATTCACTCAAACTAGACTGAAGTATCGACGGGATCTTTAAAACTGTTTTTAGATCGAAAGACATCTTGTAATAATCCATTATTAACAGACTCTGTTCTGTGCGTGATTGATCACAATAGATTCAAGTGGTGTTGTGTGGGTTGAATTGAAGATTAAAGAAGATTTGAAGACGAATAAGATTTCTTATTGGTATCTCATATCTTTGTGTAGCACAAACCTTGATCGGCTGGGATCCAACTAGTATCAGATTTATTTGATTGATTAGTTGTGTGAGATTGGCATCACTTTATAGTTTCTTGTTGGAATCTATATTGATTGATTGCGAATCTAAACTCTGCTACTTCGGTAGTTGTTGGATAGATTGATCTAACCAGGCAAGGAGTTTATTAGTTTAAACGGAAGAGACTTTGCATATGACTTGAGATATCTTTATCTTGAAAGAATCAGTAGAGTTGTTACCAAATAGATTTGTTGTTCCTTTCTTTGTTTGAATATGATCCAAAGGAATTGTTCCGGTGCGTGCACTTATTGAATGTCTAAGCGTAGGGATACTCAAGAAACTAAGTGAATTAGGGTTAGTTGCTTGGTCTCAACTATACGATGTTGGTTTAGATTTTGTGTAGCGGCTTAATTCTAAAAGTATTCAATTCTGGACTAGGTCCCTGGGATTTTCTGCATTTGCGGTTTCCTCGTTAACAAAATCTTGCTATGTCATTTACTTTTCCTTTCCGCAATTGTAATTGTTGTTAATTATTATAATTTAAAGTAAATTACACAAACGTTAACTCCGCTTTACTTGATAGTGGTCCTATAGAGTTTGGTTAAGTCCGAACCTATTATTAAGTAATCACACTTTGATTGTTGTATTGTCTCGATCTCGTATCCATAGACGATCACACAAAGTGTGAATACGATTTCTTGTATTGTCTCGACTTTGTCCATAGACAATCACTTTCGGTAAGAGGACTTATAGGTGGATAATTTAAAGATTGTGGTGTATCAGGTAAGATCAGTGCTCCCTTCGCTTAATTGTTAGAAAATGATGCTTTCAGTAGATGAATGATGCCAATGCTTTTAAGCAACTTCAACATGCTTTAACAACAACTTCAGTTTTATTACTCCCTAATTTTACAAAGGAATTTGTTATAAAGTGTGATGCTTGTGGTAATAGAATGAGGGTTATTTTGATGCAATTAGGGAAACCCATTGCTTATTATAGCAGGCCCCTTGCTGGAAAGAATTTTAATTTAAGTAATGACTAGGAAATGCTAGCTGTTGTATCTGTCATTCGCAAATGGTGACCGTATTTGCTCGGTGAACACTTCAAAATCTATATGGATCACCGCAGTCTTAAGTACTTTTTAGATCACAAATTATCTTCCATGGAGAAGCAAAAATAGGTGTCTAAGTTACTAGGATACGATTAAGAGATTGTATTTCGCCATGGTAAGGAAAATGCAGTTGCAGATGCACTATCCCGCATTTTAGATCCTACATTCGTTGCTCTTATCGCTCCAATATTTGTTGGTCTTACCGAAATAATTAAAGAATGTAATTTTAATACTGAGATGAAAGTCTAATTGATGTATATGTTGGTCGTGTTCTTCGTTGCCGCGTGGTAGTAGTTCCCTCTTTTGCGTGGTGTGTCAAGTTATTACACGAATTTCATGATACCTCTACTACTGGTCACTACAGATTTCTTTGCACCTATAAACGCCTTCAGCAAAATTTATACTGGAAAGATATATAAGGTTTCATTAAAACCTATATTGCCGATTGTGATGTATGTTTGCGAAATAAATCAGAAGTAGTCTCCTCCAACCCTTGCCTATTCCTAACGATGTTTGGCTCGATCTTTCTATGGATTTTATCGATGGTTTACCTCCTTCATAGCTTCATAATTCAATAATGGTAGTCTTTGTCCGTCTTTCCAAGTACGGGCATTCTAATGCACTTTCTCATCCATATAATGCATCTGTGGTTTCTGATGTGTTTGTACGGGATATCGTCCGTCTTAATGGAATGCCTCGTACAATCGTAATTGATCGTGATCCTATCTTTTTAAGTAATTTTTGGGAAGCTTTCATTTCTTCGCACAAACACAATTTTTTCGGAGTTTAGCCTATTACTCTTAGACAGATGGCCAAATAGAAGTAACAAATCGCACATTAGAATGGTATCTTCGTCATTTTTCTGGTCAGAAACCTCATAACTGGTGTCGTTGGATACCATGGGATGAATGGTGGTACATTATGTACCACTCTACGATTAAAATGACACCATTTGAGGCTTTATACCACAGACCACCACCAACTGTCTCTGCTTATTTTCCTGGTACAAATGCTATTAATGTTGTCGACTTAACTTTAAGAGCTCGAGATCGCACTTTGCAATTTCTAAAATACAATCTACAGGCTGCTCAAGATCGAATGAAGTTATATACTGATGGACATCGCACATAGAGGAGTTTTGATGTAGGATATTGGGTCTTTCTTCATCTACAACCTTATCGTGAAACCATATTTGATATCTAATCTTATACCAAACTCTCTCCACGATTCTATGGTCCTTTTCATGTGTTAGAATAAATTGGCGATGTTGCTTATAAACTGGATTTACCTTCCCATAGTCGTATTCATCCAGTTTTTCATGTTTCACTCTTGAAACTCAAATTGAGAGCTCATTTGAATGTTGTTAATACCTTGCCTACAACTGCTGACCATTAATTTTGAATGGAAACCTGAATCAATTCTTGAAAGAGGGATGTTCAGAACTAATAATCGGGTTGTTATTCGGTGGCTAATTAAGTGGAAAGAGTGTCATGTTGGTGAATCTACTTGGTAAGATGCTACTAAATTTCTCTTCCGTTTTCCAGACTTTGAGGCTTGAGGACAAACCTTGTTTGCAGGACCACGGGATCTGCGACACCAAATCCATTTACTCTTTGTTCCTTATTTACAATCTTCTTAGAGTAGCCCTATTTAGATTCCACTGAGTACTTATATATTTGGTTGTGATTGTTATAGTTATAACTTGTTTGATTTAGGGATCCCTAGACTATTTATAAACCCGTTGTAGAACTCTATTATTCATTTAATTCAAATACAAAAAAATAAATCAAAATACAAAGTATTTAAAGGTGGTTAATCTTCAATCAAAATATTAAAGGTGGTTGATCTACAATCAATTGGTCCATTATTCTATTTTTAGTTCTGGTACCCTAACAATTAATTATCAAAAGTTTCTTATTTGCTTTAATCCGCACTAAAGTTCAAGTAAGGAATTGCCTATATGTTCGTAACAAAAAAGTTGATGGTATACTTGGTACATTCCCCTCTTCAATGTGTAATGGTAAAAATTAATTTAAATATTGACATAACTTTGGTAGTTATAATAAAACCTAGGAGACACCGCATTCATTTATGAATGTTGTTGGATTGCTTCGATGATATAATGTAGTTGTTTGATTTTCAATTTTCTTCCGTGTTTACAGCTTGGAGTCTTTGGACAATGTATGATAAGGTTGTCGTGTACAATATCGAAGAAAGAGGATAACCTGTCTACACTTGAGAGTTTGTCAAGTTATTCAGAATTCGACAATACACATACATGAGAATTACAAACACATGGGATGATCCGCTGAGCAATGAACATAGATGAGAATTTGAAATAATCTATATGAATTGTCTATTTTTAGTTATCAAAAAATTAAAAGAGCGCATTCATAATATCTTAACTTGTTACTCCCTTCGTCCCACTATTAATTGACCTAGTAGTACAATTTAGAAATGATTTATCTCTCAAACTATACCACGGATATTCGTAAATTTTATATCATTGAAAAGCATTTTAAAACACCTACGTAACGAATATAAACATGAGTATCAAATGATATAAAATCAACTATTAATGAGACAAAATCTAAAAATAAACAGGTCAATTAATAGTGGGACGGAGGGAGTATAATACTAGAATATTTATATATAGAATAGTTACATCAACGTCCCAATGCTCGTGTTCAGGTTTGTCCCCTCACCTCACCCCTCCAAGACAGTAGTCATTTAGTTTATCATATTAATATCTCAAATCCTTATAAATTTTGGATATCAAAGATCTATCACGTAAAAAATAGTCTGGCTGGTCTTCACAAAGGCCAAGTGAAGTCTTAAAAGTTGTAACCTAGTTATGTTTCACAAAGAAACCTAGGTATTTCGAGGACGACTCTAGTCTTAGCTAGTATACATCTTATAGGGGTTGAGATTCTACGTTGCAGGAATCATCTATTTATATTGACGAAACATGCTAGAATGCTTAAGGTTCGAGTACATTTTCTTATGATCAAAGCAAGTTTGTGAACTAGTTTCCATGTTTAATAATTACTTTGATCCCGAGCAAACTAAAGTTATTAACATAAATTGATTCCGAAGAATGGAAACCATGTAAACATGTGAGAAGTTTTCCTTGCATTACAAAAAGAATGCGCACTTGTGTATTTGTCGATTAGGCAACCGTGCATAAAAGCTAGCTCACGAATAACCAAGTATGGCTCGTGAACCATCAAGAAATGTTGGAGATCAATAACACCCAAAAGAAGACCAGTTCGTGAACTAAGAAAAGTGATTAACGAACTCAATATGTTTGAAGTGTCCAAGAACATTCCCAAAATTGCATAGTTCGTGAACACGCAAAATTTCAAAAAGTATCGTGGAACACCTTGAAGTTGCATTGTTCACAAACCTAAAAATTAGTTCGTGAATACTTATGTACCTTGGAGTTCAGTAACATCAATAAATTGCATAGTTCATAAACTAAAAATTCGGTTTGTGAAGAAAAGTACAATGTGACGTTTTTAAACTTATAGTTCACATATATGGTTTTTTTAACAATAAAATTTATTCTCAACATCAAAAGTGATATGACCTATAAACATACAATGCTTGAGTTCATATTTCAAGATTAGTCAAGTACAAGCTTGAATTCAAAACTTCTTCTTTATAATTCATCATATACTAAAGCAATATGACATTGTCTTTGAAGCTAGAATGGTAGAACTAATGAGTAAATAAGATATATAGTCAGTCTTCACATATCTTTGTTGATGAAGTTTTTGATGATGCATTCGTAGTTCCCCGGTCTTCAATCTTCGATAGTATTCAGCGATTTCCAGTACTCAACTACCATGCTCTAATCCTAGTATGAGACCTTAATAGGCTATAAATCAACATACAGTTTTAGTCATCTAACATTGATGACATGCTTGACATACCAATACTTGCGTCTCAAGCAAGCGGTGGTCTAACATGGTTCTTGATTTCAAAGAGTTGATTCTTGATGCTTTGGTCTTTTCCAGTTCGATAATTTTTGATAATATACTTTTCCAATTAGTTGTAACGTCAAACTTATAGTGGGAGTTTCTGGAAGAATTCCCCAACTACCACGATCGTATCAATAACACCACCACAAGGAATAACCACGGTTTTAGTATGGATGCTTATAGGATCAGAATAGCAACAACGACAATGGACAAAAATTTACTTTGAGTCGAACCTACAAACCTCAACATTGCACCACAATCCGAATCGATATGCCATCGTACTTGCGGGATATGATCAACAAAATCGAGCCGATCGCAATCTATTCCGCACCATACTAACCACCACATTTATAAAGAGGCCAACCAGGAAATCTATTCTGGAAATCAAACGGCATGCAAAAGTCAACAAAGATCTAGTGGCATAGTGATATTTATCAAATTTTAATGAATTTACTGAAAGAGAGTATCAAAATTCAAAATTATTTTGAAAAGAACTGCTTAATACAGTACATTCTCATGTTATAAAGTGTACAAAAGTTGAAGGCTAAATGCATTTGAAAGCAGTACGTTGTACTTGCAAAACAAACAACATTCAATTACAGATAGAATCATGACTATCAACCACTGTGTAAGAACACTATAAAATCATGTTCTAAGAAAAATTTAAATTTGGCCCCCAACAATGTGAGGCTCTAGGCAATAGCCTAGCTGTCCTGGTCCATAAGATGGACCCGATCCGAGCCACTCAATCACAGGGCCAGATGATCCACTCAAGCTGCTTACATAACGACACCACAATTTCAAATCAATTCATTTTGGTTACATTTATAGATAGAGGGGAAAGTAGAGGAAACGGCTCTCTCGCAGTATTTTTAGTTTAGTTATCAGCTTTGGGCCTAATTTCGATACCTTGGATGATAAGGCCAGACTTCCAATGACCACCCTTAATATCTCTCAGAGGTTAAGATTATAGGTGTTGAGATTCTACGTTGTAGAGAGCTATCTATCTATAATGACAAAACATGCTAGAATGCTTAAGGTTCGAGCAAAATTTCTTGTGATCAAAGCAAGTTCATGAACTAGTTTCCATGTTTAAGAATTACTTTGATCCCCAAGCAAACTAAAGTTCTCAACATATATTGATTCCGGAGAATGGAAACCGTGTAAGCATGTGAGAAGTTTTCCTTGCAATATAAAAATAATGTGCACTTGTGTATTTGTCAATTAGGGAACCGTGCATAAAAGTTAAGCAATGTTGGAGATCAATAACACCCAAAAAAGGACCAGTTCGCGAACTAAGAAAAGTGATTCGCGAACTCAATATATTTGAAGTGTCCAAGAACATTCCCAAAATTGCATAGTTCGTGAACATGCAAAATTTCAAAAAATATCGAAGAACACCTGGAAATTACATAGTTCACAAACGGAAAAATCAGTTTATTAATACTTGTGCACCTTGGATTTCAGTAACATCAATAAATTGCATAGTTCGCAAACTGAAAATTCATGGAAGAAAAGTACAATTTGACGTTTTTAGGATTATAGTTCATAGACATAGTATTTTTTTAACAATAAATTTTTTCTCAACATCAAAACTGATAGGACCTAAGAATTCAACAATGCTTGAGTTCATATTTCAAGATTTGTCAAGTACAAGCTTGAATTCAAAACTTCTTCTTTATGATTCATCATATACTAAGGCCATATGACATTGTCTTTGAAGATAGAATGGAAGAAATAATGAGTAAATAAAACAGTCAGTCTTTACATATATTTGTTGAAGAAGTTGTCACAGGTGCCTTCGTTGTTCTTCGGTCTTAAATCTTCAATAGTATTCGGTGATTTCTAGTACTCAACTATCATGCTCTAATCCTTGTATGAGACCGACTTTAATAGGCTATAAATCAACATACAATTTTAGTCATCTAACATTGACAACAAGTTTGACATACGCGGTGGTCTAACAGGGATCTTGATTTCAAAGATTTGATACTTGATATTTTGGTCTTTTCCAGTTCGATGATTTGTGTGGTGATATACTTTTCCAATTAGTTGTAACATCAAACTTATAGTGAGAGTTTCTGGAAGAATTTCTCAACTACCACGATCGTATTAATAGCACCACCACAAGTAATAACCACGGTTATAGTGACGGAAATATGGGTCTGAAAAATTTACTTAAGAGTCAAATTCATAAAACCTCGTCATTTCACCACAATCCGGATCGAAACACCATCGTACTTGCGAGATATGATCAATAAAATCAGAGCGTGGCTGCAATCTACTTTGCACCATACAAACCACATTCATAGAGAGGCCAACCAGGCGACGGATGCATTAGCAAATCAAGCGGCAGGCAGAAGTCAACAAAGATCTAGTGGTAATGATATTCATCAAAAATTATGGAAAGAATTATTTTGATGAACTTACTGAAAGAGAGGATATCTAAATTATTTTGGAAAGATTATGGAAAGAACTGTTTAATACAGTACATTCTCATGAGAGAATATCCAAAACATTTTGAGAAAATCTGTTTAATACAATACATTCTCATGTTATAAAGTGTACAAAAGTAGATGACTAATTGCGATTGAAAGCAGTACGCTGTACTTACAAAACAACAATCTTGGTAAAGGGGCGGTAGGAATCGGTAGAGGGGCGGCAACCTAATAAGACAAAAAAGGTCATTAGAAGTAAATTCAAGTGCCCCTTATTTAAAAAAAATGGAAATGACCAATTAACCCTTATTATTAATAATCAAGATTAGTGTTTGATAATCAATTTTCACTTATAATAACTCTAAAATTAGATTTTTAGAGTTATAAAAAAATAAAAATTATGTGATATTTGTGAAACCCTAGATTTTGATTCACTCAACCAAAATGAGTGATTCAAGTGGCAAATTAGAGGTGAGTGATCAAAATTAGTTCCCATTAGTTTTTTGTTGATCAAAATTATCTAAAATATGTAAAAGATCAAATTTTTAAAATTTTCCTCAAGAACATACGGTTGGAAATAAGCTAGTTACCAACCGAATCGTCTAATTTGGGGAAAAACCCAATCGTAATACCAAACGATTCACTGTTGCTAGAAAATCTTGGATACGAACCAGTAATTAATTACCCAGTTCATAAAAAAGGAATCGAAACCAACCGTAACTAAACTACGGTTGGTAAGTCATCTATAGTTTGAACCGTACATCACTACTTCAAAATTCTTAACATTCGGATGATATACTTTGGTAACTAAGGTTTCGTACCAACCGTACCTAAACCTAATTCTCAATTTTTTAAGGTACGTTCGTATTTGAACTATTACCAACCGTATGTTCTTAAAAATATCCGATTACGGTTGGTAATTGAGTTATTACCAACCGTAATCGCATAAACCCGTAAATTTCAATTTCAATTTTCATACAAAACCCTAATTTTTGATACAAAATTAACTTAAATTCAACACGATAAACTAAACCCTAATCGGGTTTTTCCAAACATTTTTCAAATCGCCGATTAATCAAGACGATGAAATTTTTCGGGTTTTAATGGAGGTTAGGATTGATGGAGGAGAAGAGAAGATGAAGATGAAAAAAAAACTGATTTGATTTTTTTTTGATTCATTAGGTTAAAAAAAAATTGATTTGATTTTGGTTGATTTAAGGTGAAAGGGTAATCTAGTCAATCTACATCCCTATAGGACACCCCCTAACCAATAAGAGGGACATTGCTATCACACTTGCCTCCCCTCTACCAATTCATGCCGCCCCTTTACCAAGATTGCAAAACAAACGGCATTCAATTACAGCTAGAAGTATTGACTATTGTGTAAGAGCACTAAAAATCACGTTGTAAGAAAAATTAAAATTTGGGCCCTAACAATGTGAGGCTCTAGGCAATAGCCTAGCTGGCCTGGTCCATAAGATGGCTCTGATCTGAGCCGCTCAATCATAGGGCCAGATGATCCTCTCAAGCTGCTTACATACTGACACAACAATTTCAAATCAATTCATTTTGGTTACATTTATGGATGGAGGGCAAAAGTAGAGGAAACGGCTTTCTCCCAGTATTTTTAGTTTAGTTACCAGCTTTGGGCCTAATTTCGATACCTTGGATGATAAGGCCAGACTTCCAGTGACCACCCTTAATCTCTCTCAGAGACATCTGTACCTCAGTGCCTTCACTGTTTTCCCCGCCATCATTGTAGAAATGACCCATCTCAATCTCCATCCATCCATCGTTTCTCTCCTGTGGGAACTGTCCCTCCCACCTTGACATGGATGGAGCCGGCCTCAATATGTGACCAAACCTGCGCCTGATAAGTCCAATACGATGTGGTGCAACCTCCAATTGACGCCTACGACTACCATCAGGATCCAAGTAGACGGGTCTCTCTCCACTAGCCTCACTGCTGCTGTTACCAGCTCCTCCAACGACTTTTACTTCAGCCTCTGCAGGTGGGTGATCAAATCCATACGCACCTTCCACAAACTTCAGTACCAGGTAGGCTCCATACAAGGTCTTATGGGACAACAATCGTGTTTGAAGCTTCCCATTGAATTCGAGCCAACATACGGATAGCAGTTCAGCCACCTCGGCAAACCTGCAAAATGGGAACAAAAGTAAGACCACTTCGTAAATTAAGAACAAAAGTAATTAAAGAGAATGTGAAAACGTGTATACCTGGATCCAGGGAATTCTGTCAACCTCCAGTACTTGGGTGTGTCTCCCCATATAATAAAGAGCTCCTTTGCTCCAAGCATGAAACATTTCTTCCCACTCGATTTCTCCAGTGCAAAGCTCTATAATAAACAAGAATCTTGAGTTAGAGCAAGTAGAAGTTCAGAATAACATGACCAACTTCTTGGTTTGGAGTTTCAGAGATTTCTATACGTAAGACAAGGTAGTTTCAACTATTCATTGTGGATCAGATCTTGAATTGACAGGTTGTTGAAGTTAAACTAACTAAATTCGAGCCAACATCAATACTGCCAACATCAAGATAGCAGTAAAGAATTTAGCCAAACGCAATCAATACTGCGCTGCAAAACCTTTAAAAAGATCAAGTGCACTCCCACAACAGATGATCAAATGTCTACAAATCAATCAGTGTTCCATCAATTCTATACCTAATCCTTCAAGAAGCTGTCAACACAACCTCGAAAGTGCACTACAAAAAGCTTAGGCTACTTGTAAGTGGCCATATTTCATTCAGTTAAAATACAATAAAAAAAACAATGGAGAGAATGTTTGGCACATTTTTATATCCTAATCCTAAAGGCCTCCGCTCGTGAATCTAAATTCAAATAATATAATACAAGAATCTGATCAGATCGCATTAGAAAATGTGATACAATGCCTAAATTGAAAATCAACAATAAAACATTCCATCTTAAATCAGATTCTGTAAAATCACATAAAATCTCCAAAATGGCAATAAATTGAGAAAGTAATTTTACCTTACGACCGCCGTCGATGAGAAGAGGTTCATTACAAAGCCGGTAATACAATTCTTTCTTAGAAGAGAAACTAATCCCGGAAGAAGTAGCAGTAGAAGTAGAAGAATCAGCAGCAGGTGATGGAGACGGTGATGATGATGATGATGGTGGTGGAGAAGCTCTAGCTATAATTTCTTTATAATCAGATGGTAAAAATTCATCCCAAAGAGCATCGGATTCAGCTGCAGATTTGAAAACAGATGAAACTAAACAAGATCTACAAGCATCTCTTGGAGATGTTAAAGATAAGATACTAGAAATACATCCTTCTGGTAAATTGTTAAAATCTGACTTATTCTCGTGTTTCTCCATTTTTCTTTCTCTGATCTTTTCTTATGAATTTGCTCCTCTGATTATATAGGCGGCAGATTTCTTCGTCTCTGTGTCTTTTCAAAGTATATTTAAATTGTTTATTGAAGATGATAAACGGGAATGAAAGGTTACAGCTTTTGTTACCTTCGTGGCTAAGGTTCTAATCTTTTTTGTGTCGAGTCAGCCGTTGGCAAAAGTCGTGATTCTGCCGCGTATCATCACATTCAGACCGACTTTAATAAAAAAAAATCGAATATTGCGGCATTACAGCCTACATCTCAGTTCCCAATCTACGTGTCACGGAAGTCCAAATTTTAGTGGGCTTTGGACGCTCTAGTCCTGTCCCTTCCAGCCCAGTACTCTCTGGTCCAAAATTCACCCGTCTTAGACAGTTTAGTCCAAATTTTAACGAGTTAATCCAAACTTTCACCGATTCAAAAATTCCCTAATGTTTTCACTACCAAAATTACCCTTCAGAGTAACAATCGTTCTGAATTCATTTGATCATAATCTCAGATTTCATTTCAGAAGAGATTGAGCGAGAGCGATAGAGAGAGATCGAGAGAAACTCTTCTTTTCTTCCTTTCATTCTCCATTGTTTTCTTTGATGCAGGAACTGCAACTCGTGCATGATAACTATGAAAGAAATAGTGAATTGGATGAATAGAGGAAGGCATTTTCGTTCTGTTTGTTTTGGTTAGGGTTTCCGGAGAAGAAACAGAATCAGAGTTTGGGTTTCCTGATTTTGATGATTTGACTTCTTATAGTTGTGATGAAGAATTAGATCGTGGTGCTGTTGTTGATAGATGCATTAAGAATCGAGAAGATACAGAGATGGAAGAACATGAAGAATTAGGGTTTTGGAAATTGATTGAAGATTTGATTTAGTGATGGTAAAGAAGGAATTAAAGACCGAGTTTGATGATTTGAGAAATGAATTGAATTAAATTAGAGAAAGAGCAAAGAAACAAAAAGTTAGAGAGAATGAGGAGTTAGGATTATTCTAGGGTTCAGGGAACTGATGGTGGTGATGATAATTCTTGTGATTGTGTCAATCTCGAAAGAAAAGGTAATTAAGAATTTAGAGTTTCACATTTGATTTATATGCTTGTATGGAATTGAATTGATATGGTTGCTCAAGGGAAGATGGTTGGGTTGTGGTGTTGTGTTGCAAAGCTTGAAGCTGGAAATGCATCACAACAAAACATGTGTTGCGTAAAAGGTACAAGTTTACCTTGTATAGCACCATGTTGGTGCATCAGGACCAATGGAATTGTGAAACTGGTACTGGGGAAACTGGTACCGGTCAGTTCACAGTGCCTCTTCTTCATGATGCAATCATTATGCAATTTCAAGACCAACAAACTAGGTAAACTCAATATTTCCTCAAGTTCTGGTTTGTGTAGAAACTTCCAGTCTATTGAATTGCAAATCATTTTTGTCAGTTGGACCTCGAAGAATCTTGCTGCAGCTATTGGGTTACCAGTGGACACTAATCTGTGCCCTTGTTTATTGCACTTCCGGTATCTGGTAACTCTCACCCTAGTTCATTCGATGTTTTCCCGTCTTTTCTTTTGTAGTTTTAATTTGCATTGTGGGTTTCTTCTAGGCGGTCATATCGACCCTGCTATTACTTTGAAAGTACTATTAGCAAGAAAATTGTCCCTAAGTTGAACTGTTTTCTACATAATAATGCAATATCTTGGTGCTATATGTGGTGTTGGTGTTGTTTAGGGTTTCTAACCACAAAATTATCAAAAAAACAAAAGGGTACACCAATAAGGGAGATGGTCTTGGTGCTGATGTGTTATTGGTACTATTGTTAAATACTGAAATGTGAACTCAAGTCAGGCACTTGTCACTTTGGCAAATGAAGGTCAACTTGAAAAAACAAGGATGGAAATGTTTATGGAGGATGAACGTTGTTTAACACTGCGATGTATTTCAAAATAAATGGTTCACCTATTATAGTGATTTTATTTTCTTTTCATTGGTCCTCTCTTTTTAGTCGTAAATTAAAAATAGCCGACCTGATATTATTGTTAAGGTCAAGTTTTAGTGTTCTGATAACCAATTACGGTGATGATAGATATGTTTATGCATGTATGCCCAAATAATTTCTAGGGTAGTTAGTATTAGTGTAACTTATTTTTGTGGTGACCCATGTGTAACGGAACCACGTCTTAAATTATTTTTCTCATGTTAAATTGCAGCTGCTACAATGGCAAGGCTTGCAAAAAGAACTATCATCTCAATTGAACCACATCTTTAATTATTATAAGCTTGCAAAACGTAGGTTATCATGAAGAAATTTTTTTATTTGTTACTATTGCGACCTAGCAATTGTTCAGGTTTATCCGTCTTGACTCATTATCTAATTCGCATGATTCTTATACAATGTTTTTTCTTAGAAGTTATCCATTTACCATTTATCATACCAAACTGAAACTCCTAGTTAAGAAAACGTCAAAAATTATCAGGTACATTTATTTCACGATTGGATAGTACTGGTAAGTGGTACCCCTGGCCTTCACCCTTCCGGTACGGACCTATCCGAAGATGAGAAATTGGCTTTCATGGAAGCAATGTGAATTTTTGGGAAAGTTGGTGGTAAAAAATAATATTTACATGTCTTTGCATTCCAAAAACTATTCCGTCAGATAGCGATAGTGAGGCTAGGCCGATGGGGAAATGACCTTAATCAAATTTTAGTTAAAAATATTTTTTCGTTTGTTGGATTTCGAATCAGTGATGCTACGAGTCACCGACTGTTGGTTATGACATAAATTACTTGTGTACATATTAGTACACCTGTATAATATAAAGGAAACTGGTGTATTAATCATTGGAGGAGGGCCAACTGGTGCTGGACTTGCTGGTGAGCTTGATGTTCACTGGGGGAGGGCCAATTGGTGTTAGACTTGCTGGTGAGATTGCAGTTTCTAAGATAGGTGTATTTTCTTGTACACCAGTTATACGCAGTGCACATAAAAGTGCACTGTTTCTTTTGTGCTTGATATACGAGATGTATAAGAATCAGTTGATTAGTGTACTAATGATGGTCATTAAGTGGTGTTATTATTAATTATATCCCATCCAAATGGTGGTCGATTGGCCAAATGTTTTAAAATTTTCATTTTTTTTAAATAGGTCAATATTTTTTTTATCAATAGCTTGGCCTTAAATTTTATCTTTATTTTTCAATATGAGATAAAAATGTGGTTGAAATTTGCAAGGTTGTGCGCCCCAATCTCCAAGCTTTGTTGGTCTTTGTCATAAGTTAACTGCAGAAGCAAGTGATCAAGTAAGTGCAGGTGGGAAGACTGTTCAATGAACTTCTTTCATTAAAAGTTTATTTGAAAATATTTTCTTGTACTTAACTAAATCATAACTTCTTTAGATTTCATTTTAAGATATTAACTTCATTTCTATATACAATTCACAGGGAACAGATTGAGAATTGACAGGATGAGATTGGGGGAACAAGGTCATTGGATACAATGAACGGAGAAGCAAATACTAGTAAGTTCTTTAACATATGGGTTACTATCTCCTTACAGATTTGAGTAGAACCCGACTTTCAGCTCTTTAGATATTGAATTGATAATGTGTACATAGTTGTACACATGTTGACTCTAAATGTGTACATGATTGTACACATGTTGTCTTTAATGTGCACATTTGTACACCATATTAGTTGACGTGCACATAGTTGTACACATGTTCATCATTAATGTGCACATAGTGGTACACCTGTTAGTTGACGTGTACAGATTTGTACACCTATAAATCGTTAATGTGCACATAGTTCTACACATCTTGATGGTTAATATGCACATAGTTCTACACATCTTGATGGTTAATATGCACATGATTGCACATCTTGATGGTTAATATGCACATAATTATACACTTGTTGATTTCTAATGAGTGCATATATCGATTCCCTGGATTCGATATTTTGTTTTGTGAACTGAATTTTTCATTGGGAGCTCTACATTTAACACGATTTTTTCATCACATTGGTTGGTATTGGTGTTTATCGTCTTGTTTTCTTTGAAATGTTACCTCCAAAAGCTTGCATTCATATCCAAGAAGGTGGTTTTAAGGGAGGAAAAAGTGATGCAAATAAAAACAGTTGTTGATGCAAGGAAGGATTGTGCAGAAGTTTCTCTTACCAGGTGAACGATATGGAACGATTTAGATGTAGCACATGTGTTTGTTATGTCCCCATCTAAATGGGTTCCCACCAGCAATTCATAGAGTAGTAACTAAGGTGTACATAATTGTACACATGTTGATTCTTAATGTGTACATAATTGTACACCTATTGTATGTGTTTCTCTCTGTTTATATGTGCTTGTTGCGTTTTACATGTACTTAGTTTTTGTTGGATTGTAGTTGTATTGTTGATAACTTGTGATTGTATTCTCTTTGTTTTAGGATCCTTTTGTCAATGGAGAGAAAGTCCTAACCGTTAATTTGAATTTGGCGACAAAGTTTTACCACCTCGAGATGGAGTTACAGAGAACTTGGCTCATGTCAGAAACTCCATGAAGGTTTGCAAAAAGCTTGTTAAACATACTTAATGCCTGTCGTTAGTTTTGTTTGCATAAAACTACTTGAAGAATTGCTAAAATCTTGTTGTTCTTAAATACACATACCATATGCCCATCATCCATTTTGTTTGTATATCGAAGAATTGTCTTTTATCACTTAGTTGTCTAGCTATTCCGATTCAACCAATTAAATTCTCCCAGTTTGGTGGTTTCATTTTCGTTTTCATTTACACGTGTTGATTATTAAAGTTACATAGTTGTACACACATATTATGTTATTTAGGTGTGCATAGTAGTCCAAATGTTGATTATTTAGGTGTAAATAGTTGTACACTTGTAGGACTATATTTATGTAAACAAACCAAAAATTAGGGAAAACACTAATTGTACATGTGTTGGATTTTCAATAGATGTGTACAAAGTTGTACACTATTGTGTTATCTCAGTAATATGTGCATTTTTGTGGTATAAATGTTGGATTTGTATACCACAAAACATCAAAAGTTACTGCATCTCTTTCTTATACCATCAAAAGTTGTCCTCTCATTAGAAATTTAGATCCTTGTAACATCTCTTAGGCAAAGATAATGTACATTCTATGATATTTGTTGCAGCTTCAGTTCCATTTTCAAACAATTTTATTAAAATAATCTCTGCAGATAGATGAATAGATTTAAGCTCATACTTGTAAGTTAGTATAATCATTTTTTCTGAGCTGCAGCCTGTAAGAACTAGATGGTTTATCAACGTGTTACCCAGTATTACTATCAGTGATTACTCAATTATATAGGCCTAGGTGAAAAATAAGTTAGAAACTGGTGCTACAACGGTATTTTAGCTTACGAGTCACCAATATCTAGCTCCCACTATATAATTATTTTGTTGTTTTATTAGATTCCTTGTCATTTAAAAACTTTATGAAACATTAGGTTGATCTCTGTGCTGACCACTTTTTCCTCTTCGTCATTGAATATATAGATGCACAGTATAAATACATCATTTCCATGTCTTGCGTATCAATAAGATGCTTTCATGTGTCGGAGCTGACAGGCTTCAAACTGGTATGAGAGGAGCGTTCGGTAAACCCTTGGGAATGGATCACCTAGCGAACTTGTTATCGTATGAGATTCAGCTGCAGTCTACTTTTGCTATGTTGGTGTACAAACTGGTGCACCTTGTTTTGTCTTTTGATTTTTTTGGTTTTTTTAGACATGTACATGTTTGTACGCCAATGTAAACTAAGATTTTTTAAAAATGAGAATTATATAGTCATATGGGTACTCTTTTTGTAGCTCTCGGAAAGAGCTTTCCGAATATATAAAGTTTGTGAATTTTGGACAAACGGTTCGAAAGATAAATTGTTTTTAATTATTTTTTATATTATTTAAAATTGCCGACATCATTCTGAGTCACTTTGGACTAAATTGTAAATATTTGGACTAAATTGTAAATCAGGAAGGTTATTTGTGTACTTTTAATGAAAAAGGACTAATTTGTACCTAGTTGAATGGGTAAGGACTAACTAGTATATTTGGATGGGGTTTTGGACTAAACCATATTTTTCCCGTCGGGAATCCGGCTTAATTTGAGTTTCCGATGGGGAACTCTTGAAAAGCTAACCATGTCACATGCCCATTTAATCGCCTAAAATTTTCATGGGACATGACTGGCAATGATTGTGGTTCAACGAATCAACTTCACCCAAAATCATTCACCCTTGCATACTTGCATCAAAGTACGCATCTGCCTTCACTCATAAGGCATTGCACAACGGAAGTCTTTTCTTCTTTCTCTCTAATTCTTCATGCCCCCATAAGCATAAGAGATTCTGCCATGCATAAATGTACTCAAACAACTTCACAAGATCAGCAACATCAAGAACACAAAGATATAACACAATAAACCAATTTTATTGCATTAGGGAAGATTACAAACAACAGTCCAACTCATGGACCAAAACAGGCCATCACCCTCTTGGTGATGCCTTTATTCTCTCAAGGATGAGACTACATGTCTACAAAACTTTCTCTATGTAAGCCTACTGATTTTCCCACTCCTTAGGACTATTTATACAGCAAACTCACTAGCCAAACCCGTGCACAACACTTGCACACGCATGGAACAGCCATGTGTCCCATCAGGTAGTTTCCATAACCGCAAACATTGCTTTTCAACTGCTAACATTTGTGTTGTCTAGTCAATTGACGCCACACCTGTTCTTGGTGGTTATAAATACTCCCGCATGGTTATAAACTCACTTTATAACCGTTCTCCTTTGTCTCGCATCATTGGCATGCTTGTGAAGCTCGTAACCAACTTATAATCGTCACTTGAACCGTATTGCACCACTGTTGTGCTTTACTGAATTCTGCCTCGCTCCAAAGCTCAGCCATCTTGGCACTGCATGCTTATCACTCTAAGTTAATGCACGGACAATCCTTGTGCTTCAATCATCTAGGCCAACTCTTTAAGCTCATTCTGGTTTTCTCATGGGTCATATGCTTCACTTAGCCAATTTGCTTGACAATAGTAATGCCACTCTTGCATTATTCAAGCTTTGGCCAGCCTTGAACTAATGCCATAGACCAACTCCTGGCCTATTCTTCACTCTTGCATCATCCTTGAGTTTGGGCCAACTCAATTCCACATATATTTATCAATGCCAACATCGCATGTTGCATCTGTCACTTTGGCCATGTCTTGCCACTCCCTCAATGAAGCCTCATTGTGTCGGCTAATAAGCTTCATTACTTAGCCAAATATCTTTACAGTGTAGCGCCACCTTTACGCATCACTGGCCCTGCAGGGTTTTGCCATTCTTAGCACTTGATAGTCTATACAGTATACCGCTATTATGGCTTGCGTTGCGCTATTATGGCTTTACATTGCACCATTACGGCGGAGTACTGACTTGGCCTGCAACACTGTAACGCGCAATCATTACGCTCACTTGCAGGACCGGTCATAGACCTCCCCCACCTACTCCCCTCGTTGAACGCAACAAAGTATACTCGTTATACTTGTTCTCTGGCCTTGTACGCTTCTGAGCCTAACTCAGAAATCAGCAAACTTGCTTGGTCTTCTTTGCCAAAACTTTATGATTAGTACCATATGCCATCACTTAGCTTACTGCCTTGTCATTGATCCTACTGACTTGCACTGTTGTTGTCAGGTTGGCCTACGCTTCAACTCCCACTACAATCGCATATCAATACCCAAATGCACATGCGATCTGTTGATATGCACTTTCAGAACCTTTTCTGAAATTCAGCATTACTCTCCTTTAGCTAAACCCTAAGCTAATTTTCCACCTCCGATCGCATAGCATCACAAATCTTTTCTCCATCCATTCCGTGCCTAAGTGTACACGCCAAACAGCCAACATATCACCCTGATATGCATAACTTAACTTACTGCCTTCAATTCCGACTGACATTGCACTCTTACAATTCAACAGGCCTTCATCAGACTAAGTGTTCTTCAATCATATGCGCCTACGCCAAATCATGCCATGCCTTAAGGTATGCATGTTATGATTCCATACCACTCTGGTATGCGCCAAAATCCATAGCCTTTGCTTTCTTCAGCTACGCAACCAAATTTACACTAGATTTGGCCTCCAAATCATTTTGTAAATTACGCCTCCTAGCTTTGCACCATTTGTATGCCAAAGAACCAGCACCTTGTTGTTGTTTGCTTGCATCGTCGCTACACCTTGATTTAAATGCATGACTTTGGTATAGTCATGACTTAGGATACCCGGGGTTTCACACCACCTCACTGGACAGGGTTCCTCCTAACGCGCCTTTGAAACCAGCAATTTAAGCATCACTTGCTCTTTCAAACTACTACGCTTTAATGTGGCAAAAAACAGCATCATGTTCTTCCTAACTATGAGTCACTCTTAACTCATATACTTGATGGACTTACATCTTCATTCTTGCTGCATTACTCCGTACTATCGCTTCCATATGCCTTCGCACTTCCACATAACTCTCAACAGCAAACTCGACTATGCCACCAACTCCTCTATTTGCTTCTTTCACTTTCAGCGTCTTCTATTGCATATTTTGGCTTAATATGCTATGTAGCATCTTCCGCGCGAACTAGCTTTACTTTGAACGAAAGAGGAAAGAACTTTCGCTTCAAATACTCTCATTCACTACTACCTTACATAGAGATACTTCATTCCAACACCAAGGTCCACTTGACCCAAACTGAAAGTATACTTAAACTTGAGCAAATACTCGCGCCAACTGATTGCAACTTGTAATACCTAACAAGTCTTACAATACAGACTTCATCTTCGCTTCTAAGCAACAAAGGAAGCGAGACAGCACCTACTGTCCCCAATGTAGCAATTCACTTTGCCACATGCACTCTTCCAACTATCAACGTTCGTATGCCACTCCCATAACGAAGCACACTATAATTGACAATTAGTTGAATACTCCTTCAAACGGATGCCATCATGTTGCTTTAGCTTTCATGAAGATTTATTCAATAATGGCCACATGCCTGCCATCTTTATGCATCACCACTACATTGTCCTTATCTTTCCCGCATCCACAATTTGGCCTAACTTGCATCTCTAGCCGCATCATGCATTCTGGCCATGCTCAAATCCCATTTGGCGCATGCTACTATTGCATACATGTTATGCCAATTAGCACCCAAATCTTGACACAAACTTGTGCACATTTGCACAACTGGAACGGACTTAACTTGGTAATTCTGAGCATCACCATAGAGCTCAGCAAAGTCATATCACTCAATGACTTCCGCGGATAAACACTTTGGACAGTTGCAAACAAGGACATAATCCTTGCAAATGAGGCTCCACTGCCTACGTTCCATGAAGCAAGAATGCCGCATTCTTATTCAAACTTGAAACTCATTTTTTTACTGTCCATGCACAACTGGTTACTCTTGTCTTTCCCTTCTCCAAAATCATCTTTGTAGCAACACTGATTTTTAGTTGAAAAGAACATCCGCTTGTGGTTATGATCAAATGCAGGTCTTTGGAACCCTTGTCCAAGCATACTGATCCCACTCATAAACCAGGTGCAAGCACACTCCTTGTGCGCATCTAGTATCAACGAAGAACTCTTTGCAAATGCAAGACCGTGGTGTATCGGTCTTCCCCTAACTTGCGATTCTGTCTAACACTTTGGGTTGGAATTCAGGCATCTTTGCCATGAACTTTACTAGCATGTTGCTACTTCAAGCTTCAAAGTTTATTCCGATTGATCTTTCCACACATGACCAACTTCTTATAGTCTCCATACTAGTGAAACCCAAACAATTCCTCACTGAATTTGACAAACAAATGACATTAACTTGAGTAAAAGAGAGAAAAATCAGCAACTGTGTCCCCTAACACAACTCTGATACCTGTTGTCACATGCCCATTTAATCGCCTAAATTTTTCATGGGACATGACCGACAATGATTGTGGTTCATGAATAAACTTCACCAAAATCATTAAGCCTTGCATACTTGCATCAAAGTACGCATCTGCCTTCACTCATAAGGCATTGCACAACGAAAGTCTTTTCTTCTTTCTCTCTAATTCTTCATGCCCCCATAAACATAAGAGGTTTTGCCATGCATAAATGTACTCAAACAACTTCACAAGATCAGCAACATCAAGAACACAAAGATGTAACACAATAACCCATTTTATTGCATTAGGGAAGATTACAAACAACAGTCCAACTCATGGACCAAAACAGGCCATCACCCTCTTGGTGATGCCTTTATTCTCTCAAGGATGAGACTACATGTCTACAAAACTTTCTCTATGTAAGCCTACTGATTTTCCCACTCCTTAGGACTATTTATACAGCAAACTCACTAGACAAACCCGTGCACAACACTTGCACACGCATGGAACAACCATGTGTCTCATCAGGTAGTTTCCATAACCGTGAACATTGCATTTCAACTGCTAACTTTTGTGTTGTCTAGCCAATTGACGCCACACCTGTTCTTGATGGTTATGAATACTCCCACATGGTAATAAACTCACTTTATAACCGTTCTCCTTTGTCTCGCGTCATTGGCATGCTTGTGAAGCTCGTAACCAACTTATAACCGTCACTTGAGCCGTATTGCACCACTGTTGTGCTTTACTGAATTCTACCTCGCTCCAAAGCTCAGCCATCTTGGCCCTGCATGCTTATCACTCTAAGATAATGCACGAACAATCCTTGTGCTTCAATCATCGAGGCCAACTCTTTAAGCTCATTCTGGTTTCTCATACGTCATATGCTTCACTTAGCCAATTTGCTTGACAATAGTAATGCCACTCTTGCATTACTAGCTTGTTTGCATCATTCAAGCTTTGACCAGCCTTGAACTAATGCCATAGACCAACTCTTGGCCTATTCTTCACTCTTGCATCATCCTTGAGTTTGGTCCAACTCAATTCCACGGATATTTATCAATGCCAACATCGCATGTTGCATCTGTCACTTTGGCCATGTCTTGCCAATCCCTCAATGAAGCCTCATTGTGTCGGCCAATAAGCTTCATTACTTAGCAAATATCTTTACAGTGTAGCGCCACCTTTGCGCATCACTGGCCCTGCAGGGTTTTGCCATTCTTAGCACTTGATAGTTTATACGATATACTGCTATTATGGCTTGCGTTGCGCTATGATAGCTTTGCATTGCGCCATTACGGCGGAGTACTGACTTGGCCTGCAACATTGTAACGCGCAATCATTACGCTCACTTGCAGGACCGGTCATACATGCCCACTTTGCGGCCTAAAATTTTTCATGGGACATAATAGGCGATACTGTGCACTTCTCTAGCCTACCAGCCATATAGACCCCAATCAGAAGTGCAATGGAACATTCATCATTTTTGTCTGATCAAAAAAAAAAAAAAAACATTCATCATTTTTTTTGGAAGTCGGACCTCTAACCTATAACTTAGGAGTTCGACCTTGGCCAATTGGGCTAATCCTGTTGGTTTATGTTCATTTTTGGTGTGCAATGGAATGTTCATTTTTGGTGAACCGCAATGGAATGTTCATTTTTGGTGAACCATAATCTCCGTTGGTTTATGTTCATCTTTGGTGTGCAATGGAATGTTCATTCTTGGTGAACCTAAGCAGTCTTCTTATGAATTTTATTTTTACTCGGTGGACGCTCAAATAGTGCCTTCGAAGTTCCGGGATTTGTCAGTTGAGATTCACCAGTGGCGATTAATTTTATCAAGAGCGACTTACTCGGGTTCCTGTAACTGCTGTTCTGCGTGTGGACTCTCAATTTTAAGATTGGTATTTAAAAGACTTTCCTTGGGCAAAGATAAAGAAGCGAAATTGAGCACATTCCCAGAGTTCCTCTTAATCAACTTTAACAATACAAATTTCATTAATATCTTCAGCCAGACAAGCTGTCTGCTAATACACAATCTCAGCTCTAAGCACATTCCATTTTCCTAGAGAAGGCTTGTACCGCAGTAAAGTTCAATTCATGAGCCCAAACCCAGATCTTCTATGATCTTCATCATCTGATCTCTAACCCGAATACAACAGCAGTTAACATATTGCATCTATTAAGAACTCGCAGTTCTACAGACTAGAATGTCTTCCATCTTCTGCATGTCCCTTCCTAAACAGGATTACAGTTTCAAGACTAAGCCGAGGTTTAGCCATAAGTAAAAATTGATACAGAAGAAAGAACTCATATACATCATAGCTATCCGAGATGCAGGGGCTCTATATTTTTGAGCCCCTGGCTTTATTACCTCATTTTACAACATAACTCATCCCCGGCTCTTTTTACTTCCTTCAATGTGAAAGAAATCCAGGAAGCTGCAAAGATTGGCCCAGTTCACAAAAGATTACCTGACCCCATCAGCATGCACAATGAAACACCGAGTTGCTAAAACACTTTGTTTTATTTGCAACTTTCCTTACAACACCCGTATCATTATGAGAGGCCCTTAACATTCTGTCCATCATGTTGATCTTTGGAGCCTCGAGGATTGCCTTCGGCAAAGACAAGGCCCATTGCATAGACCAGATTGAAAGAGGCCTCATGTATATTAGAGAACGATAGTGACCATCCACAGTCCATCCTTCTGGCGTCTGGAACCAATACCTGCATGCAAATCCCACAGAAAATACACTTAAACAAGTTGCCCTGAAATACATTTGATTCTTGCTTAATTAAACACAATACACCATGTGCCTTCATTAAGAACTTCCTAACTACTTGCAACTTCCCTATCCATTATCGAAGAAAATGGTCCAGAAGGTAGATGTCCCCACCATTCTGATTGTTTTGTCTGTCGATTGTAAAGAAGGATGTCAGTGCAGATGTGGGATCACTGGTCTACTTGTATCCTATCTCTACACCGTTCTTCTTGAACCAAACGACTCATTTATATCCAAGTTCAAGGTGTTTCATAATTTTCTCTTAACATTTTCTGCCATCAAAAATGACTGAAAATTTGTCCCTATCGACTATATAAAATTGACATCGACTCGAGTTTTAACTGAGTTCTGAGTCTCTAGACGCACTTGCTTTCAATGATGATGATCTACATGGTGAGGGAACATCCCCTCACCGTACCTTTTCTATGTGACAGACGAAATGAGCACTTGATTGATTATCAGATAATGTAACAATATCAAATATAAAGAACAGTGTAGATGAACGGTGCACTTACCCAAATCCGTCTTCCGACCAGCCTGAGGTGAAAATACCTTCAGCAGTAGTGAACGCTTGTTCCTCCATTCCACTAAGTATCATTGTAGCTGCAACACCATAAGTAACACCAGTCCAGATTTCACGGGATTGCATGCACGACTCATCCACCTTCCCATTAGGGTGCATCCCATTCACAGCGCCCATTCTCCCTCCTCTTACTTTCATAACATTAAAATCAAATATTTTTTGAAGGGCACTCTTGATCTTATAATCATCAAACAGCGAAGGCAAGCCCGATGAAGCTACGTACCATTGACCTGCCAGTTGATCAGCTTGTATAGATCTACTATTGCTACTTGATCCACTATCGTAGTTAAAATAAGAACCGTTCCATAGTTTTTCTTCAAACGCAGATTTGGCCCTTAAGAACATGCTTTTGAATTTATCAGCAAATGGCTTGTCTCCAAGACGAAGAGCCATTGCAGCTGCAGCCTCGAGAGCAGCAAGCCATAAGCATCCACAATAAGCACTAATACCATGAACTGTCCAAGCATCGTAAGTTTGATCAGGAAACCCATCATTCTCAATAAGACCATCACCATCCTTATCAAACTGTTCCATATATTCCATAGCAGCACAAACAGCTGGCCATACATCCACGGCGAATGATATGTCCCCTGTCGCAGCAAAATCTCTATATACCTGAAGCACAAATTTAGGGTTGAGGTCCTTCCATTTACTCGTGTCATGAATATTATATGCATTCATCTCATGCCATGGATCATGTGTACCAAGATCATGAGGAACTGCTCCTTTAACCTTACGAATTCCACAATTACCATCAGCCAGGAACTTAACTTTTCTTCGATCCTCACTTAATACGGCCTTAGCAAAGTCTCGCTGAATACTTAACTCTATTTTGGGGAACAGAGCTAAAAGAGCATAAGATGCATAAAAATGCACATCATATGTACACCACATGACGTATTCAACTCCTTCTAAGTACAGAAACCTACCAACATCTTCGCTATCATCAAGCTTCTGATCTACAAGGGTACTGAGTTGCAAAGGATTGTGGCCTTCAGCGTTTTCCTCATCACTATTTTCCTGATCTAAATTTAGACCATTACCATTAGCATCTTCAAAACCATTTATGCAGCTCTCATGCTCAATAACCACATCCCCCTTGCTGTGCACTGTTGCTGCAGTCACTTTTATTTTGGTGGGTTCCTCGATTCTGGAATTATGCCCGTTCTGGCTCATAGTAGATTGGTTATCTCTGGCTGGTGAATGGCCATCTATAGTAAATGATAATCAGAAATCTGACCATATAACATAGCAAATGCAAAATATAGAAGGGGATATAATTGGGCGAATACTGAGACGAAAATCTAAGAAAAGAGTACACTTTTAAATCCAGATAACAATTGAAAACTATCTACTGATTCTTTTTGCGGTAAACCCATATAGAATCTACACAGACATAATTTGTGGTAACTAGACAACCCTTTTATAAGTTGTATCTGCACTTCAGGAGGAGGAATTTATTAACGAAAGAAAGACAACAGCAAAAGCAAAAACAAGATGGAAGAAATAAAAAAAGGGAAGGAACATGAGTTCTTTAATTTTCTCATCTTGCAAAGTAATTGCACAAAAATAGTTGAGTAAAAAGAGCGCATACCAATCCAAACGGTCCCACCCGATACCAGAAAATAAAGCTCGTTGAATAACGTGAATTTATACCTGAACCAGAAAACATACCAAACAGATGATGCAAAAATTAATCTCAATGTAAAGGAATAGCTGCAATAGAAATGTAAAGTGGCACAATATGTGGTTAATAACCAAAATATCAGGACGAAAAATAATGGTTGGCGATTATTTCAACCATTCTTATTGAAAATGACGAAAAGACATGTACTAGCTATTGTCCCCTGTTAAGCACAGTACACTTGCAGAATTTTTCATTTTCCTTTTTGGTATACAAAATTAAGCCTGTGGGCAATCAGTATGCAGGGAAAATAACTTGAAATCAAAGGAGAATGCAGGAGAACTGTTTTAATCATTTAATGTAGTTTTCTTTTATTTTGCTTCTCTTATTTATGTTATCAGGACCTCGTTGAACCCTTAACACATAATCTTCACGATATCTGCAGGTACCTAAGGTGACACCCCAAGAAAAACAAAATAAAGCAGAACTGGCTTGACTTACCAATCTGGAAGACTATCATCACTTAGGATAGGATTCTGCCATTTCTCAATCTCTTCCTCCCACCACTTGTAATCTGAACAGCAATTTGGAAACATAAGTTTTGTGTATGTAGATACAAATAGGGACCTCCAAGTTAATTAATAACCCTGAAGCAGCTTTTACCACTAACAGTACAAGCTACAAACAGGGACCATTTCCATAAAATATGCATAGGTCGGTAATCCAATAAGATTCATGCATTAAGTCAACGATTGCTTTATACAAACTGGACTGGACTATTTAAATAGAAATCATCCCAGGAAGACATACTCATCAATGAATCATGAACTATGTGAGCAGCTGATCTCTCAGACGTGCCATAAAATTTTGTGTACCTCCTGCAACAACAGAAGCAGATAAGAAATTAACACTTAACAATTCCACCAATTTTAGCAACTTAAAAATTACAAATATCATCATGTTACTAGTTTAATGGCAGCAAATTAAGCCAATACACCTCCAGTTGAACAGTAGAAAACTATAATTGCAAACAAAAGAGAGGCGAGGAGATACGAGAGGCGAATAGATTTTCAAGTAGGTGCACTTCTCACCAAATATGTGGCCTCAAACATTTTGGTTCATTGTTTAGATGTCATACAACCAATTACAAAACAAGGAAACTTTATTACCTCAACACACTATTATATACTGAAATTTAGAATCCGCGACAATCCCGAACACAAAAGAAAATAATGTCCAGAATGAAGGCACAAACCTACAGGATATCTGTGCAAAAGTTAATTACCTGTTATACGTATTTCCCTTGAGAAATTTTACTTTCTGGGATGACCACGCTAAAGAAAATGCTACGGTGCACTTCCCATGAGGTTCTACCCAAGCAGAGGCTGAAACTGCTGCACAGTGTGTCTCTCCCGGTAACGATGGAACGCTAGAGCCAGCATTGAAATTTCCGAGGTCAAAAGACCCATCCTTCAGATAAAAATAGCAATGTTATCAGAAGTTTTCCAAATGAAGTTCAGCTCTGTAAAATGTGGCTCTGCCTCAAAAAAAAAAAAAAAAAAAAAAAAAAAAAAAAAAACTGAAGCGAAGCGAAGACTGTTTTAGTAACTGGAAATAGTGAGAGGCAACTAAATATTCTCAAGCATGAGAAAGGTTGTTTGACTAACTGAGCTAAAAACATTCTAATGGTTGCCCTCTCGTCTGACATGCAAGTGAAATGGTGCCAGTGAAAGACATAGTACGAAATTGTCCCATATCGCTTTGGGACTCCTATCCAGACCATATGTTAGTTTAGGAAGTTGATACATGGTTGCAATTGTCCCGTATCGCCTAAAAGATAGTACTTGTGCGTCAGACTTCTGATTTGATGAGCATGAGGCTTTTAGACATTTTCCAATAAAACCCCATCACATCCTTGGGTGGTTAGACAAGGACACCACCAATATGCTTCAAGACCTCATGCTTTCTGTTCAGACAGATGAATCGAAGGAAGCTCACACCTGCCAGGTGATCATCTGAACGAACCTTTCAGGTAAATGCATGGTGAATTATATATAATGGCTATAATACATTATATTTACAACTGATGCCGATTCTTTGGTTTTATAAAACGGCAATGGAGTTCAACGATTACTTCTTTTCTTTTGTTCCACTGGGAGCAGGGTGTTAAAATGAATCTACACCTAAACTCAACACTTGGTGGAGCTTAGACGTCTGAAGATGTTACAATTGACTCTAATCATATCACGCACCAGCATTTAGGAATAAATTCCAGTGAAGCAAATATTGCCAAATAGATTACCTCTGCCATTGTGTCCCATATGCTCTTAGCCGTAACGCGATTTTGGTCAGTCAATCCAAAGCACGGAGAAACAGTCACATTTACATTCTGAGTCTCACAAGCAGCTACCGCAAACGTCACGGGAGGGTTTCCTTTTGCAGTCCTGCAAATTTAACCACTTTTAGAGCATTTACTTTATATTCCCATACAATAATTGCAAATTCGGGAAGTATGAGCTCACTGAATCTAAATTATGGAGGAAGGAGACGAAATCAATTTTGGAAGTGTAATGTAAGAAACTATCTAACAAGTGCCAGAATTTGCATTTGACACTGGAACCAACAAATTGATTGAAATGTTTCGCTGGTGTGAAGACGCCAAGATCACATGAAATGACCTAAAGAAACAGTAACCAACTCCCAATACAGAAAAATAAAGGGTTGACAACTTACTTATGATGTAGAAGTACACCAGAAACTCCATCTTCACCTCTATAAACAAAAGAAACATAATTTGGTGTAAGCTGCAATGGTCAGATATTACAATTCTGCACAAGGGATTTACCATGTACTAACCTGAAAGGCTCATTCACATGACCACCTGATAAGTGTGAGTTTCCTCCGATTGAATTCTGTCAAACAGAATTCATTAGCTAGATTCACAAATGAAGCATAGTGAATATACTGTCTGCTCAACATAAAGCAACGTTAATAGAAGTTTACTTACAGCCCAAGTAAAGAGAAGGCTCACTTTTGCTCTTTCTTTTCCAGTGTTAACCAACTACAACAGCAAGAAATTTTTTATCAGATAAAGCCTGCGTAGAATTGTCAATACTAACATGTGTAATTGAGTCTAAGTGAACTACAACTGAGTAGTTTGTATCAGCTAGATCACACTAGTAACAATAGCAACCCCGTATATGATCTAACAAATTTGGAAACTCATTTTTCCCATTAGGGATATTAATTAGACAACTATAGACTAGCACAGCATAAATGCTCAGAATTTCCAACAAAAAAAAAAACAGCTTCAAATATCACTTTCACACACCATGAGCAGAAACCAACTCATACTAGAGTGGATATCTTGCCGACCTCCTAAGTGGGAGGTGAGGGGTTCAACCCTCCCACCTTCTCCCATATGGATAGGGTTGGAATCCCTAAGTCGTATACCCTTGGAGCCGGTAACCAAATTGGTTGGGTGCACGTGTGAAGTGGAGTGTAAGGGGTCCAATGTAATTGCCAAAAAAATAAAATAAAATAACGAGCAATGTTTACACATTAAGAGTTTAAAACATACAGTGTAAACAAATACAGCACTTGGGAGACTGCTATCTTTATAATTATGAGGTATGAATGGCGATATCTGACGACAAGAGACCTTTAGATCTGGGTCTGGTTCACCTGTAATTGGAGTTCGTAGTTAGAATATACTTCTCCATGACGCTTCAAATGTTGAGCCAGCAAAGAAAGGTCAATGCAAAGAAACACATAGCAAAAAATAGCGCAAAGAAGAAGCATGTGATATACCATCATATATTGTCCACGCCCTTGGAAATACAGCATGGTAAGTGGAATGCTGACCACTCAAATTCCAGTTCCAAGATGATATACCCTGACCACCTAATTTTCTAAACAGAAACAAAAAAAAATACTCTTAGGACATGCAGAAATACGCTGCGGTTGCGTAACATGTGTACACCTTAAAACATGCAAGAGCTTCGGTTAACTTATAATATCTCAAATCAGAATCTGTAGACATCAATCTAACATAAACTGTTGGATTTTTCTGAAGGTTTCGTGCACGTCCTTCAAAGAAATGTCGTCAAGAAGTAGTGAAGTTCGTACCCTAAACCTTCATGTTGTCCAGGAGCTAAAACTGATGAGAATTTTTTATTTCCACCATCTCGGGATATGAAAATCTGCATCAAGTAGAGGATGAACTATGTTATATGATATGGAATAGGATTACTCACTCGCTCTGTGGTACAATTCGACGAATTCAACCAATTAAACCGGAATGTTTAAAATCCGATAATTTCTCTTCTTTTAATGCATATTTTACCAGTTTTTCTTAACGTACAGCATAAAAATGTCACAAGACCTTATCTTTTACCAATCCAAAGGATATTCCACTCGACAGAAAAGGGATAAAGTACAGGATAAAAAAGCAAAAAGATAATCAATAATATATTTGTACATATTTACCGAAAACTGATTCGCCATTACTGGAGAAGTTTCACATATACCAGGAACAATTTGCATGTGTCTGAATTCTCCTCTAAAACCTCTGGATATGCTACCACTTCTGTTGTAAAGGTAGCAAAGTCGGGTGTTAAATAAAGTAGAGAGATACAGCCAATCAAAAACTTTACAACCATAGTTAACATATTACACACCCCATCCCTCCAAGAGGAACCCCCTGTGACGCCGAAGGCTTACAACTTTCCCGAGTAAACGGATCAATTGGTGCTCTCTGCAAAACAGAGACCGGTAATGTTAAAACACTTACCTCAAAATGCAAAGTCGTGGTTTCAAAAGTGAAACCTACAGAATCCATCATGTGTCATGACAAACCAATAGGTGCTCACAGGAATCCCTAAGAAAGTGAGATATTCCCATTCATGAATATATATCCAGGACCCAAGAAATTACCCTTCCATGAGAAGCTTCTTCTCGTACATATGACCAAAGACGAACCCCCAACCGCATCTGAAATTCACAGCAGCATTTACAAAATGCAGGCAAGAATAAAAAAACAAGAAGTACCTCATTGAAACGTACATAAATACGCATAATTTGTGTGTTTGCTACTGTAAACCAAGGAAAAAGAAGGAAAAAGAAGTTTCACCATCTTCAATGCCTCCATGAATGTGACACTGAATTCTTTCAGTATATTAGCATGGCTGTTTAATCTTCGTCTCCATGCCTGTCTTGGTGGGGCAGCACTGTCGAAGTCCAGCTATGAACATGTAGCAGAAAGTATTAAGGGAGGTAGTCAAAATAGCCTAATAAGAATATGCGGATTGCACCAGAAAAGGTTATCAGGTGATGCAGAATTCAAGTGAGAAAGCCACTAGACAGAAGTATCCACTAAGTGTACCAAAAAAGGTTATTAGGTGGTGGAGAAGGTCCAATTCATGTTAGACAGACGCTAGATACAAAATAACAGTTAAACCTTCCAGCAGCTTATATCAAGAATGTTTCACTTACCCAAGAAGATCATAGAAATTTTACCAATTTAAATCACATAGACATCAACTTGGTTAACTTAAGCTACACAGCATCGGATCTACTATGGGAGGAGCTATTAGATTGGAATTGGGGTGTGGCATCTGCCACATGAAAGTTAAAATCTTTGATTTGATCCCCGTTTATTCCGGAGCTTATTCATATTCAATTGTGCTAGTCAAGTGAACCAAGTGGTTCATACGCATCCCTGTAGCATAAAGAAAAAGCTTCACCTCTAATTCTACCAAACAAAGGCTTTGCAACTAATTTCTCTCTGGAGTTTGTTTAGCTCATCCCTAAGATAATCCACATCAAAAGACGGCCTATAATGCAAAATGAGTCTTTTAATCCGGTTCCTTGTGTGGCATCATACATCCCTACAAATTAACCAACCTACAATGCAACCTTTTATCAATGGGTAAGCCCTAGTATAAACAAAAAGGCATACCCAGGAACACACTTTCTGTCTCCATCCATCACTACATTAGAGGTTTTGGCAGGGTTTTAGGGTTTGTTCATATAAGAAATTTGCACAATCAATCATACAAACACACACAGAGAGAGATCAAAATGACAGTATGAATGTAAAGGGGAACTTACCAATTGCAAAGTAGCCCTGCTGATATACTCCTCGGATGGCCATGAATGTTTTCGACAATGGAATATGTTTCCACTTACCATGTCTATCATTATTCTCCCAATCAACCAAGACAATCAGTATAACCAGTCCAGGAGAAGAAGAATAGAGAAATTTGATTGAATCAACCACCCGGAAATTTGATTCAATCACTGAATTAAAATCATCAAGGCACCACCAACTTGCAGTGAAAACAACAGATCAACAACAACCATACTAATCGGCTTTCATTAATGTCGACAAATTAAACAACACACACATAACTTAAAAGCAATTACAAAATCGAAACTTAAATTTATTTATTAAGTTTCTTTTTTTTCCTCTCAATTCAAGTTATAAACCAAAATTTGAAAAAATCCTCACAATTTTTTGAGCAGTGAAGAAATTAATAATCAGATTAAAACAACTTTCAAGAAAAAAAACAAAATCTGAGATTCAATGTTAACAAAATTCTATCAAAAAACAATCAAATCTAACACTTTGGTGTAGATTGACACTACTACTACTAAAATCTAAAGAAGCGAAAAGTCAGGAAAATACAGCAGAAATCAGGAATTAGTTTGATTTTTGCGGAAAAAAATATATGAGAAAAAAGATCTTCGAAAGAGGTGCCTTTGTGCGCGTGGCATCACAAGGAATTGGGTTGCTGCATGTACAAATTCGTCTGAATAGGGGTGACAGCTGTTGTTGTATTATTCGTTTGGGATTGAGTTTGGATCATAAAGTGTTGTAATTTGAAAGAGGAAGTGGAATAGGAATAGGGAAAGGCACTAGTGTTATATTCCGGCTATTCCTATCTGGAGAAGTCGTCATTGTCGGCTGTTTTTTTAATTTTTACTAGTCGACTTCGACTGCATTTATTATTGTTGGGGATGCCGGAATCCATTCGGATCTTTTGACTTACGGCCTCATGTTTTAACATGTCGTACACACACCATTTGATTTGTGGGGATATGAAATGGTCCACGACCCTTTTTAAAGTTTTACTTTTGGTGGTTCAAAATGGAGTAGTATAAGAAGGTCAAGCTGATGCATCCAGAAGCTCGTTATATATTGAATTAAGGTCCAAATAGGTAATAGGTATCCCGTGTTTAATAATCCTTACTTTTCTTAGCTATACGATGGAGACACTGGCGGAGCCAGAAAATACAATGAAAAAAAGGCTAAAAAGAAATTCTAGAAATTTCTTAACTAAATGTCAATACTTAATGGCCTAAATGGAGAAAATACAATGAAGAAAGCACTAGATGCGTGATAAAAATCAGGGGTGTTTATATAGATGTGGAGATTTTTTGGGGGTTGGAGCTGGGGTTAGTAACATAAATGGAGATCCTTATTAATCAGAGATCAAAATGAGAGGAAAGTACAGATTAATCTGTCATCAATACCAGCTTTAAATATGGTGACTACACCGACTTGTGCTAGCCACACATTCCTGCAATGAATCAGGACCACATAATTGAACAGCTAAAAGATTGTATTGCACACTTACAACTGACAATAACAGAAACCAATGGTTAAATACTCACAGCCACTACCCGCCCTCAAACTCAGGTACCTGACAAAGTACCATGAGTTTGGACTTGAGAAAATTAAACCTAAGATCATGGAGAGGTTTAGTAAAGATGTCTGCAACCTGATCAAGAGTGGCAACATAAAAGACATCCAAAGCTTTGATGTGCACCAGTTCTCTAACAAAGTGAAAGTCTATGTGGACATGTTTCATCTTGTTGTGTTGTACAGGATTAGCTGCTAGAGAAAGTGAAATGATATTATCACATCCAAGTCTTGCAATTGCAAACAAGGGAAAGTACAAGTCTTTAAGTAAGAAACATATCCAAACCAGTTCAGCTGCACTGTGTGTTGGTGTTCTGTATTCTGCTTCAGTACTTGATCTAGCAACTGTGCTTTGTTTTCTGAAATACCATGAAATAGGATTATTTCCAAGAAAGATACAGTGGCCTCCTCGGGATTTTCTGTCATCAATGCAACCTTCCCAACCAGCATCAGAAAATTCTAGAAGAAAGGTCTCTCCTTTAGTAAATCTAATACCAATACCCATTGTTCCTTTAAGATATCTTAATATTCTCTTTACTACCATCATATGAGGGGA
The DNA here is from genome assembly GCA_023531295.1 of Papaver armeniacum. Taxonomy (NCBI): domain Eukaryota; kingdom Viridiplantae; phylum Streptophyta; class Magnoliopsida; order Ranunculales; family Papaveraceae; genus Papaver; species Papaver armeniacum. The sequence continues at coordinate 149,022 of JAJJWW010010363.1, forward strand.
AGAAGGATGCCGCATATCTTGTGGATTCGATTAACTGCATAACAAATATCAGGTCTTGTATAGGTTAAATATTGAAGAGCTCCTACGATAGATCTATATTCAGAAGGATCATCTAGAGGCACTCAATCTGATTTTGAGAGCTTTGCAGTAGGACATGCTGGTGTTGGAGATGGCTGAGAAGCAGTCATATTGGTCCTTTTTAACAAATCAAGAGCATATTTGTGTTGAGAACGAAACAAAGATTCACCATGTCTTTTGACTTCTAAACCAAGAAAGTAGTGAACTGGACCCAAATCTTTAACTGGAAAGTGATATTGAAGCTGTAATATTATAGATTTGATGAAATCTGAATCATTACATGCAAGAAGAATATATCAACATAGACTAATGCAATGGAGATGTGAGAGCCTAACTTGTAGACAAATAAATATGTATTAGTTGTAGAAGGCAAAAGAGAAAGAAGAAATTTAGTTAACTTATCATACCAAACCCTTGGAGCTTGCTTCATCCCATATATAATTTTATGTATATACATAACAAGGATGTTCAGCGTCTTGAAAACCAGCTGGTTGAGTCATATAGACATCTTCCTGTAAGTCACCATGTAAAAATGCATTACTTAAATCAAGTTGTGTGATGCTCCAGTTAAACTGCATTGCCAATGAAAATATAACTCTAATAGTTGTTGGCTTTGCCACTGGACTGAATGTTTCAGCATAGTCAACTCCAGATTGATGATGAAAACCCTTGGCAACTAATCTAGCTTTATACTTGTCAATGCTGCCATCTGCTTTGTATTTGATACTGTAAACCCACTTACACCCAACTACATTATATGAAGGATCTGGAGGCACAATTGACCAAGTACCAGCATTCTTCAAAGTTATATGTTCATTTACCATTGCCACTTTCCATTTGGGAATGTTGTTTGCTTGAGTAAAGCAAGTTGGTGTTGGAGGTGTAGTATCACATAAAAAGGCTGCAGGCAACAAATGCTTAGTGGCAATCATAGTTTTAGGTCTGAACACACCTCTCTTTGCTCTAGTAACCATGGAGTGATCATTCTTAGGTATGAAAATAGTAGAAGTTATGGCAGAAGAGGATACAATGGGAGTTGACACTGGAACAGAATCTGAAGGAGGCATAGGAAAACGACATAGTGGTAATGTGGCTGAAACAGTTTGAGTAACAAAATTTTGAGTAGGAGATTTAAATGGAAAGATAGACTCGTTGAACTAAACATGCCTGGAGATATAAACTCTACCGGTAGCAAGATCATAATATTTATACCCTTTGTGAAACAAACTATAGCCAAGAAAGACATAATGCTTGCTTCTAGGATGCAATTTGTCTAGAGACTTATGAAATAGAAACTCAAAAGGAGATATGAAATTTAGAGCCCTAGCTGGTAATCTATTAATCAAGTAGTTAGCAGTATGAAAAGCTCCAACCCAAAAAATGCTAGGTAAGCCAGATTGTATAAGAAGAGTTTTGCCAACTTCAAGTATATGCTTATGTTTTCTTTTAGCCACTCCATTTTGTTCAGCGACGGATCCAGGAATTTATGTTTGGGTGGGCTAATTTTTTTTTTTCTCGAACTCTCAACTTAATTTATCTCAACTGCGGTAATATACTTAAAGCTGAGTATGGGTATGCCACACGATCTCTTTTCCTTGGAGCATAAAGCTTTGAATCAAATTTTTTCACCTTGTAACTAATATTAGGGAGGAATAATTTGCGTATCGAAAATAATAATCCTGATTTATTTAGCGGCCGAAGGCCGCCCAATTTTTTTCTAGTTTTAAAGGTTATTATAGGGATGCAAAAATATTTGGAGTTTGTACATATACGCATAATAAGTCATGACATATTGTATTTTTGTCTCATGAATACACTGCATTTTTAGATTATACATAGATATACATAAAATTGTAGTCACTTCATAGAAGAAAAATGATTTTTTGGACAAACACTTGTTTTTTTTTCTTTTTTTAAAGGTGGACAAACGCTTGCTTAGTTAAGAACAAGACACCCCCATTTGACACACAGTTTTATTTTATCAAACTGACACGTAACAGGTGAGCCCATTCAATACCTGATTTTAAAAAACATCATGAATACTTGTTTTTCCCTATAGCCTTTGGACGGTTGAGATGTTATTCAAAAATTAATCCATGCGGGACAGGGTTCCAAAATCTTATGATTTCTTCCACGCAAAATCATATCTTAACAATTAATGGGCTAATTAAAATTTACACCTGGGCTAAATTTTACAAATGTTAAAAATTACACTAACAAAACATCTTTTTAGAAATTTTGGGGTGGGCTTGACTGGGCAAGCCACCCCTAATACCGTCCCCGATTTTGTTCGGGGAGTATATGGGCAAGAAAACTCATGAGTTATGCCTTTACGGTTAAGAAAATCTTGTAAGAGATTATGATTAAATTCACGTCCATTATCAGTTCTAATAAATTTGACTGGTAGGGAAAGAAGATTTTCTATTTGATTGACAAAAGTGATAAGGTTGTCATGAAATCAGATTTATTTGATAATGGAAATATCCAACAGTACTTAGAGTACTCATCCATAATATTAGCATAGTAGAAAGAGCCAAAAACAGAGCCAATATGGCATGGACCCCATAAATCCATATGTAACAACTCTAAAGGCTGACTAGCAAAAGTAACAGACATACTAAATTAGAGTTTATGACTTCTTCCCAATTTATAAGCATTACAAAATATTTGTTTGTTAGACACATTGGACAGATTTACATGTGACATATTCTCTGCATGGTTTGAGAACAAGGATGGCCAAATTTTTTGTGAAGAAACGCACTTTGAGTAAATGTACTTGAGAAAGCTGCGAGAGAGCTAGATTTATGAAGTGAATAGGACATAGACCATTTTCATGTGGCCTTTGCAAAAGAATCCTCTCTAAGGTCAGATGCTTGACACAAAAACCAGGAATCAAATGTTAAAGAACAATGATTATCCTTAGTAAACTTATGAACATAGAGTAAGTTTTGAGAAGAGTTTGAAACAATAAGAACATTGACAAGCTTGAAAGAATGATCAGGCACATGTTTAAGATTATTTCCAATATGAGATATGTGCATACCTTGGCCACTAGCTATTGAAATAACCTCAGCACCATCATAAGGAGGAGAAGTAGTCAAAGTTTCAATATTTGATGTGATATGGTTATTTTCTCCACCGTCGCATACTGAAGGCATCATCATCAAAAACATCAGCTGAAGCTAGCATAAATTGAAAATTAGCTGGATGAGCTCTGCCTTGGTATGAAAAATTAAGACTCTGATGACACTCAGGATCAATATGACCCAATTTTCCACAAATTTGACGTGGAGGTTTCACAGTAGTTGTATTACTAGTAGATGCACCACCTCTATTAGCTGATTTTGGGGAAAAGGCTGGATTAGGATATCTTCCACCTCTATAACCACCTCTTATGTATCCAAATTTACTTGAGGGTGGTCTAAATGAAGAATAACTAGAATTCAAATTTGGCCTATAAGTAGGAAAACTAGAGTTCATAGCAGCAAAAGCTTTAGCATCGACTCAGTCTTGTGATGAGAAACAACCATTTATTCACTGATCAAAAGATTATGTTATTCTTTACTAGTAATTGGTGGATTCCTAATCCTAATAGAAGTTCCAAAAGCATTGTATTCACTAGCAAGTCCATAGAGTATAGTTACCACCATTTCATTGTCAGATTTTGGAAAACCAACAGCTGCAATTTGGTCTTGAATTGTTTTAACCTCCATAAGATAGCTGGTGACATAAGTACCCATTTTTAGATTTGAAGCTCTGTGCGCAGTTGAATTGCATGTGTAGATGACGTCTGAGCAAATCTCTCCTCAATATTGTTCCATAATCCTTGTGAAGTTTCAGATCCAGCAACATATCCTATAACAGAGTCTGAAATTGTTGACTGTATCCAAAGAATTGGAGTTGAGTCTTCGGTTATCCATTCAAGATAATGAGGATTTACGATTCATTATTTTGATTAGCTCTTGTTGTAAATTGTTCAGAACAAGATTCGGATCTTTTGACCAGCCTCGGCCCTCATATTTTAACATGTCGTACACACACCATTTGATTTTGTGGGGATATGAAAGGGTTCACGACTCTTTTTAAGTTTTACTTTTGGTAGTTGAAAACATTATTAGTATAAGAAGGTCAAGTTGGGTGCATCCAAGAGTTCATTATATATTGATCAAGGTCCAAATAGGTATCCCGTGTTTAATAATCCTTACTTTTGTTTGCTATATGGCGAAGACTAGTGGCGGACCTAGTAAATACAATGAAGAAGTGCTAATAAGAAATTCTAGATTTTTTTTTAGCTAAATGTCAATACTTAATGGCCTAAGCACTGAATTCATGATAAAATTAGAGGTGTTTATATGAATGTGGAGATTTTTTTTTTTTTTTTTTTTTGGGGGGTTAGAGCCGGGGTTAGTCAACCCCCGGCTCCGTCAACTAATGGGGGAATAACCCAGTTGGCCAGGGGTCGAGCTCCCAAGTTATAGGTTAGGGGTTCGAATCCCGCCGCTAATTGTTTAAAAATTATTAAAAAAAAAAATGGCTTCGCCATTAATAAAGATTTTCTCCTTCTTACTCACAACATAAGGAAGAGAAAAGGTAGTGAATATCAAACGTACCACACAACGAGTTCTACAAAAATTATTATTACTACTCTTCTTCACATGGAAGCGTATCCAGGAATTAGAACAATATATTAGTTGAAGTTGAAGATGCAGGTTTAGATTCATCTAAAATATTACTATTGTACCAACTATTTCGTTATGTATTTTATTAATAAATTAACAACATTGTTAATGACTCTCACCGAATCAAAGGTGGAAAGTTTTTGCTTATTTAATTGTCTCAAGCACCGCTAGGTAATAACAAAAATCTGATACACCAGGAACAATTAGAACATGAAGTAGTATAATCTTTGAATTTGAAAGATAAATGAAATTTTTTAAAGGGGTCATAGCCATTTTTTCCACTAAATTCTGGATTAAATTTACATAAACCAACAAGTTCAATTTCGTGTCAAATATTTGTAACTTATTGGATTTCCAAATATAAGTCGATACTGAAAAAAAAATGAAAAAAACGATGATGAAATTTCCTTTGAGATCAATCGGTGTGGCCAAAATCAATTGATGTAGCTAAGTCTAATTTTAGTTTGTGAGGGAAACGATTTGAATAAGTTTCAATTTTAAAAGGATTTGAATATGTGTTAAGTTCAGAAGTATAAGGCTTAAGATCATGCTCCTTCCGTTTTTGGAAAAGAGTTATTATCACTTTTTCATTTTAGACTATTTTAACTCTTTTCCGAAACGAAAAGAGTATTTTAATTATTTAATTATTATTTTTTTTGATAAAAAGAGAATACATTAGAACTAAGCCATAGAAAATACATTGTTCACATTACATATATCATTAAGATAGTAACTTTTCCTATTTTTATCCCAATATCTAGAGTCGATATTCTGGATATCAAACCTGATAAGATACTTTACTAGTTTATCCGCTACAAAATTATAATCCTTCTTGACATAATAATAAGAAGAAGAGGCAAAATAATTTTTGAAACCTAAAGCTTTAAGTATAAAAGCTTTACTTCTCCAATTGACGACAAAAATCCTTGTCTATATTCCGTTTATAACATTTATATTGTCATTTGGAAAGACTACATTATCTAAACCAATTTCTCTCGGCCCATCTTGCGGCTTCTTTGCAAGCTCTAGCTTCTGCTTCCTCAGGGCTTGAACATCTCCTGATGATTATTTTCAATGATGTTGTAGTAATAAAAGGGTTGTCGTTCACTCGGACTTGATGGGTTTGATTTTAAGAATTACTAGAAGAAAATACTAAATAAAAATATATACAAATATTGTCACAGGATGAAGAGATGTGCTGGGACTCATGGATTCACCAAACTCATAACAAAAAGGTTCAAATATTAATTCTTTTAACAATTATCGCGCAACAAAATAAAAAACATTGACTCTTATTTTTGCCAAGATAGATTCTCAAAAGATTGGTTGTAAATCCTAAGCATGATGTATCAAAACATTTAAGCTAAGCATACATCATCAAATTAAATGACAACCAATTAATTCAAATCATATTTCAATTAAAATTAATGCAAAAGTCTTAAAAAAGAATTAAATAATTTTACCCATGTATGAAATTCGTCTTCCTCCATCGTCCCAAATAATGGGGTTTAGCTCATCATGTTGGAAACACGCTCAAAATATGATTTTATTGCTCAAAGGTGCTTACAAATGATGAAAAGGAGAGATATCAAATAAAAAATCGGGTTTGTAATGAGATATAAGTGTTACAAACCTAATTGTTACAGTAGAGTGATAACACCTTTCTCAGCCGTTACTATTCATTTAAGTCCGCCTCCAACTACGACCCACAAACGCGAGTCGTTTACATTGTTGAAGAACGACGGTTTCGGCCGTCTGTTCTTCGTGTTCTTCGGTTAATAAAGAATAAAGGTAGTTCTTCTCTCCGCAACTTGATTTTTTCTTCTCTGTGATGGTCCAAACTCGCCCCAAACTCTCCATAAACCTTCTATGGCATCCCAGCACCTATTTATAACCTTTTTGGAGCAAGAATAACTCCTCATTAATGCCAGAAATCTTCCATTACTCCTAAGAGCAAAAATATTATTCTCGGAATAAAAATCTTTCCATTCTTGTTTCTCATACGTCCGTTGTAGTTCACTGACCTCCAAAAACGCCGCAAACACATTGATGATACACTCCCACCACACGCTGACCCTTATAGAAGCATTGCAAACACGGAAGGAGTGAAAAATCCGAGAATATCTTCCCATGCAGTTTTCTTCCAACACAAGTTATCTAGCCAATTTTAAGTCACTAATCGACCCATACCAACCCCGTTATGCTATAACAGGGTATCCCAAGCGATCTCACCATTGAGTCTCTCCAAAACGTCTTCAATTCTCGAAACAAAATTCACAGGAGAAAACAAGTTTTCCCGCCAAAACTGAATTTTCAAACGATGGAGAAGGTCACCCCTTATCCAACAACTGGGGGTCCGAATAGCAATTGGGTGCCCCTTAGTAATTGGGTTACCCCTTATCCAAAGTGGGAGTCCGAATATCAAATGTCCTCCGGGGGTGTTCCGAGCAACTTTTCGAGCCGAATTTTCCAAAAATATTTATTTCCAAAAATACCTAAAAATACATAAAAACACAATATTAGTACAAAAATCGAGTTCCAACAATAGAGACAATGAGGACAATTCAGACACAAAAATGTGTCTATCAAATACCCCCAAACTTATTATTTGCTAGTCCTCGAGCAAATTTATTCTAGAAAATAAATCATTTGAACCCCTAGGTGGCCCTAATGGTAGTGAGTGTTGTCTCCGGGAGGGTTTACCAGAGGTGTACCCACAAAACCTTTACTCCAGACCCTAGCTACCTACACAAAACCTTGGAAGGCACTAAAGAATCTCCTTGGTTGGCATACTTATTGACTACACGAGGAAGTACCCCGATGCGAAATTCCAATTGTTGTACACGAGTTTGCACTCAAGCATACTAAAATTCATATAAAGTGACAGAGCTCTACTCAGATAGTCGCACTATGGACATCAATACCCGGAGTCAAAACTAATCACATGGATAGATCAAGAAGATGGATATAGAGAAAAACATAGATGGTTTTGATGTTTACTAAGTGAATGGTGTTTCCCATATCTGTCTGAAGGCCTCCGCCAAAATGAACCTATCCTAATGGATTGAGATACTAGTCTGACTAATATCAACACACTGGCATATATAAGGGAACCAATGGTCAATAATCCTAACTCTAGGTCAACACAACTGGCATATACAAGGGTTCCAGTGGTCGACTTTATTGAATTTATTCCGGTTGGTCTGATGGTCTGGTCTCAATTTCTTTTTTACTTTTTTTTTTTTTTTTTTTTTTTTTTTTCAACTTTTTTTCAACTTTTTTTTCAACTTTTTTTCAACTTTTTTTTTTTTTTTGAGTATCTCAATCACACTAATTCACCCTAGCATTGGTAACAACTTGATTCGTGGGCCCCACCTAATCACTTAGAGAAACATAGTTTCAAGAACAAAACAAAATAAAAATAGAAGTGAAAAGGACTCAACGAGATATGGTGAAACTATCATGTTATTTCTAACACCCGAGCTCGTGCTTTTATGAATAGACTCTTTAGATGTTGCCATCTAATCAGATTGGTTCCTCAACTCCTACAACCAAAATGCTTCCATCCACTTAGATTGGTTAGTGCCAACCTTAATAAGCATAAATTTCTAGACTCTGGAGTTTAATTATCGCAACTAAAAAGTTTCTCCCATACCCCCAACTTAAATCTAACATTGTCCTCAATGTTCTAAAGATGAAATTAAAAGCATGAACAATGAGAAACCGTTACCACTTGAAGTAAAAGAGTTAAGGAAAGATATTACCGTGTTGCAAGAACATGGGTTACCTCCCAAGAAGTGCTAAGTTTAAAGTCTTCACCAGACATTGGAAAGGATTAGTCACCTCGAAGAATCATATAGCAAGAACCAGGAATAATCATGGGTCATCTAGATCAAAAAGTGTTAACCACAAGAAGAGGAGACTGCAATGCACCAGGAAGATATCCAACATACCCTTATCTATTTTTAAGACAACTACATCTAGTTGTGGTTTGGGTTCAGTGCTTTATAAAAGGGTCTAGATAACAACTTTTCATGGGTTGCGTTTCCTCATGAGTTAGATCCGAATGTTCGAGTTCTAGAGTCTGGAAAAACTCAAATAAAAACTTAGAAGAACATAATAATAACTCCGAATAATTGAGAATCCTCTAAGTCAATCGTTTTTGACTTACACGGCTGACCACAATAAGATTGGTGGTCTTCCTTAAGCAAATGTGTCGACCCTAATATCCTAAAGTAATTAGGTTTAGTCTCAAAACTTAATAATTGACACATGAAACTTATACGTTCCCACAATTGGAAGGAAGGTTTTTGGTGGGAAAACAAAGTCAATCGTGGTATCATAGCCCGGGGTTAACCACATCAACCAGAGGATGGGTTTCTAACAACCGAACTTCTTTATGGACATAACTAGGTTCGGAAAAAGTGTATGAAGACAATCTTGTAAAATGGTTGAGGCACGGATGTCCAAATCCTAAGTGAGGGGACTTTCTCGAGAGTTAAAGGTAAGGCACTAAGAGAGTGATAATCACCCCAAACTTAGAGTTTTCAAAGTGTCTCTAGATAGACTAGTCACAATTTCCTAATTTCTAGAACATCGAATCCTGAAAATGGTCAATTGATTCTAAGTTATTATCGTGGTAATGCATCCTTACTCATCTCTACGAGTTTATCGTCTTCTAAGACTAGTGTTTCTAAATCACTAGACTCTAAAACAGTATTCTCAGGGTAAACTCTTTCCTCTAAACCATCATCACAATCATATAAAGGATTATCAGCGAAAGTTTCTAGTAAAGGCCCGTTAACTAAGGTATTAATCATAATTACTTCCTACGATTCACTTATAGGCACATCAAATAATGGATTATCCAACATATTGCAGGCTAAAGGATCATGAACTACATCGTCTAAAACGGTGGCATCTCTAGTCAAATCCTCGTCCTTTCGAATAGGTGAATAATTATTAAAATTATTGGGATTTGAACCTTAAATAGTACTATCATTATAAAGTTCAATCGGAATAACAAATTCCTGATCACTATGCCTATTTATTTCGAATTCTTCATCAACACTATCCTCATCATAATCATTATTATAAAAACATGAAAATGATCGAACCTCATCTAAACAAGTAGTGTTACCAATTCTAACCTCGTCATCTTGATTATGCGAATAAATATCCTCCTTTTCATGGGTATTATTGGAAACACTGTATTGGAAATTGAGATTATTTCGAGCAAGTTTTTCGACAATCCTATTTGTACTTTCATTAAATTGCTTAAGAGTCTCTTCTAAAGATATCCTAGTTGACAGCTCTGGGGACTCGTCCGTAATATTAAAGGTTTCCTTCACAAATAAGGAATGACTCTTGAAAGCCTCTTCCAGAGAAATAGAGGGATTGTTTTGCTCATATGACTGGTGAGTATGCGAATAGTAATTGGGCTCACCATGGTATGAACCATAACCTTGAAAAGGTGGATGCTCCCAACCACTATTCACACTATGTCCATTGTTCAGTTGGATATTCATATTCATTGTGATGGCTATTATAATACCAGTTCGACATCCTAACTGCAAGGGAATCTACACAAACACAAACAAGGCTAACTCGACCACAGCAAACCTACTGATTTCTAGCAAACAAAAAGCATGATGGCTCCACCTAGATTGTTTTCTAGACCAGCTTCTAATCCTTCGAAAGGGAATTGTTACAACCGAGCAAACCCTCCGGAATCAATCCGAGTTTAAGTAAGTTGAATAGAGGCGAGGAAGCTGCGTGGAGCTTTGATACCTGTGGCCTCACCGCATTACAAGGCGGCGCAGTCACGCATTCAACTCACGTAAAACCATCATGAACTTCAAGTATGCTCAAAAGAGTAACCAATATTTTTCGAACGACTTTCCTATTAAGCTCGTTACCCTATAGGTCTCGTTCTAGTCAAAATTTTAGGCTTAGGTTCGTGTTTGGTTTCGTTTTCCTAAGGCGGGCAAGAAGAGAACAGTGATGAAATCCGAACTCTTATCTTGTATGGCCAGTCCTTGCCCTTTACTAGGAAATTAAAGCAGCCAGATTCAGTTCCTCGACATATATTCACACGAAATCATCCAAGAAACCCACCGATTGGGATTCGCGGGTGTTTAGAATTCTTACCTCCCGTTCCGGACGGGGGATGAACCGTTGAAGTCGACTCAGGCCATGACTCCTATGCCGTGTACGAACCCGAGGGGCCGAGGTGATATCGCAATCACCGTCCTTCCCTGTGCAGTTTATATTTAAATTACCCTTCCTTAGGGTTTAAAATCAATAATGTCCGATAGTCCAAAAATAAAGTCCAAAAATTAAAAAGTCCAAAAATAAAAATACAAATTACAAAAATAATTACCTAATTACAGTTTCTAAAAAAAAAAAAAAATTAATTACACTATATACAAAATTTTCTTCTTCACTCCGTTCGGATCTCTCTTTCTTTCCTATTTTGGCTTTGCTTTTTCTTTTCAACACTTTCTCTTTTCTTTCGCTCCACCCAAATCGAATGAAAATAGAAAATACCAAGACGCGTAAAAAGAACAAAAATAATAAAAAAAAAAAAATTAATAACAAAACCTAAAAAAAACAAATCTATACACAAGTCCGCGTCGGCGGCGCCAAAAATGATTTATTATTTTCAATGATGTTGTAGTAATAAAAGGGTTGTCGTTCTCCTCGGACTTGATGGGTTTGATTTTAAGAATTACTAGAAGAAAATACTAAAGAAAAATATATACAAATATTGTCACAGGATGAAGAGATGTGCTGGGACTCAGGATTCAGCCAAACTCATAACAAAAAGGTTCAAATATTAATTCTTTTAACAATTATCGCGCAACAAATAAAAACATTGACTCTTATTTTTGCCAAGATAGATTCTCAAAAGATTGGTTGTAAATCCTAAGCATGATGTATCAAAACATTTAAGCTAAGCATACATCATCAAATTAAATGACAACCAATTAATTCAAATCATATTTCAATTAAAATTAATGCAAAAGTCTTAAAAAGAATTAAATAATTTTACCCATGTATGAAATCGTCTTCCTCCATCGTCCCAAGAATGGGGTTTAGCTCATCATGTTGGAAACACGCTCAAAATATGATTTTATTGCTCAAAGGTGCTTACAAATGATGAAAAGGAGAGATATCAAATAAAAACCGGGTTTGTAACAGATATAAGTGTTACAAACCTAATTGTTACAGAGAGCGATAACACCTTTTACGTCGTTACTATTCATTTAAGTCTGCTTCCAACTACGACCCACAAACGTGAGTCGTTTACATCGTTGAAGAACGACGGTTTCGTCGTCCTGTTCTTCGTGTTCTTCGATTCCGCACAGCAAGCTTCTCTCTGCAACTTGATTTTTTCTTCTCTGTGATGGTCCAAACTCGCCCCAAACTCTCCATAAACCTTCTATGGCATCCCAGCACCTATTTATAACCTTTTTGGAGCAAGAATAACTCCTCATTAATCCCAGAAATCTTCCATTACTCGGCAGCAAAAATATTATTCTCGGAATAAAAATCTTTCCATTCTTGTTTCTCATACGTCTGTTGTAGTTCACAGCCTCCAAAAACGCTGCAAACACATTGCTGATACACTCCAGCCACACGCTGACCCTTATAGAAGCATTGCAAACACGGGAAGGAGTGAAAAAATCCGAGAATATCTTCCCATGCACAGTTTTCTTCCAACACAAGTTATCTAGCCAATTTTAAGTCACTAATCGACACATACCAACCCTGTTATGCTATAACAGGGTATCCCAAGCGATCTCAGCCATTGAGTCTCTCCAAAACGTCTTCAATTCTCGAACCAAAATTCTGCAGGCGAGAAAACAAGTTTTCCCGCCAAAACTGAATTTTCAAACGATGAAGAAGGTCACCCCTTATCCAACAGCTGGGGGTGCGAATATCAATTGGGTGCCCCTTAGTAATTGGGTTACCCCTTATCCAAAGTGGGAGTCCGAATATCAAATGTCCTCCGGGGTGTTCCGAGCAACTTTTCGAGCCGAATTTTCCAAAAATATTTATTTCCAAAAATACCTAAAAATACATAAAAACACAATATTAGTACAAAAATCGAGTTCCAACCATAGAGACAATGAGGACAATTCAGACACAAAAATGTGTCTATCAAATACCCCCAAACTTATTATTTGCTAGTCCTCGAGCAAATTTATTCTAGAAAATAAATCATTTGAACCCCTAGGTGGCCCTAATGGCGGAGTGTTGTCTCCGGAGGGTTTACCAGAGGTGTACCCACAAAACCTTTACTCCAGACCCTAGCTACCTACACAAAACCTTGGAAGGCACTAAAGAATCTCCTTGGTTGGCATACTTATTGACTACAGGAGGAAGTACCCTGATGCGAAATTCCAATTGTTGTACACGAGTTTGCACTCAAGCATACTAAAATTCATATAAAGTGACAGAGCTCTACTCAGATAGTCGCACTATGGACATCAATACCGGAGTCAAAACTAATCACATGGATAGATCAAGAAGATGGATATAGAGAAAACATAGATGGTTTTGATGTTTACTAAGTGAATGGTGTTTCCCATATCTGTCTTCAAGGCCTCCGCCAAAATGAACCTATCCTAATGGATTGAGATACTAGTCCGACTAATATCAACACACTGGCATATACAAGGGAACCAATGGTCAATAATCCTAACTCTAGGTCAACACAACTGGCATATACAAGGGTTCCAGTGGTCGACTTTATTGAATTTATTCCGGTTGGTCTGATGGTCTGGTCTCAATTTCTTTTTTTTTTTCTTCTTTTTTTTTTTCATTTTTTTTTTTTCATTTTTTTCATTTTTTTTTTTTTTTTTTTTTTTTTTTTTGAGTATCTCAATCACACTAATTCACCCTAGCATTGGTAACAACTTGATTCGTGGGCCCCACCTAATCACTTAGAGAAACATAGTTTCAAGAACAAAAAAAATAAAAATAGAAGTGAAAAGGACTCAACGAGATATGGTGAAACTATCATGTTATTTCTAACACCCGAGCTCTGTGCTTTTATGAATAGACTCTTTAGATGTTGCCATCTAATCGATTGGTTCCTCAACTCCTACAACCAAAATGCTTCCATCCACTTAGATTGGTTAGTGCCGACCTTAATAAGCATAAATTTCTAGACTCTGGAGTTTAATTATCGCAACGGCGCCAAAAATTGATGATTATTTTCAATGATGTTGTAGTAATAAAAGGGTTGTCGTTCACTCGGACTTGATGGGTTTGATTTTAAGAATTACTAGAAGAAAATACTAAAGAAAAATATATACAAGTATTGTCACAGGATGAAGAGATGTGCTGGGACTCAGGATTCAGCCAAACTCATAACAAAAAGGTTCAAAGATTAATTCTTTTAACAATTATCGCGCAACAAATAAAAACATTGACTCTTATTTTTGCCAAGATAGATTCTCAAAAGATTGGTTGTAAATCCTAAGCATGATGTATCAAAACATTTAAGCTAAGCATACATCATCAAATTAAATGACAACCAATTAATTCAAATCATATTTCAATTAAAATTAATGCAAAAGTCTTAAAAAAGAATTAAATAATTTTACCCATGTATGAAATTCGTCTTCCTCCATCGTCCCAGTAATGGGGTTTAGCTCATCATGTTGGAAACACGCTCAAAATATGATTTTATTGCTCAAAGGTGCTTACGAATGATGAAAAGGAGAGATATCAAATAAAAACCGGGTTTGTAACAGATATAAGTGTTACAAACCTAATTGTTACTGAGAGCGATAACACCTTTCCGTCGTTGTTACTATTCATTTAAGTCTGCTTCCAACTACGACCCACAAACGTGAGTCGTTTACACTGTTGAAGAACGACGGTTTCTGGCCGTCTGTTCTTCGTGTTCTTCAGTTCTGCAGCAGCAGAAGCTTCTCTCTGCAACTTGATTTTTTCTTCTCTGTGATGGTCCAAACTCGCCCCAAACTCTCCATAAACCTTCTATGGCATCCCAGCACCTATTTATAACCTTTTTGGAGCAAGAATAACTCCTCATTAATCCCAGAAATCTTCCATTACTCGGCAAAAAAATATTATTCTCGGAATAAAAATCTTTCCATTCTTGTTTCTCATACGTCTGTTGTAGTTCATGACCTCCAAAAACGCCGCAAACACATTGTCGATACACTCCGACCCACACGCTGACCCTATAGAAGCATTGCAAACACGGGAAGGAGTGAAAAATCCGAGAATATCTTCCCATGCATGATTTTCTTCCAACACAAGTTATCTAGCCAATTTTAAGTCACTAATCGACACATACCAACCCTGTTATGCTATAACAGGGTATCCCAAGCGATCTCAGCCATTGAGTCTCTCCAAAACGTCTTCAATTCTCGAACCAAAATTCTGCAGGAAAACTGAATTTTCAAACGATGAAGAAGGTCACCCCTTATCCAACAACTGGGGGTCCGAATATCAATTGGGTGCCCCTTAGTAATTGGGTTACCCCTTATCAAAAGTGGGAGTCCGAATATCAAATGTCCTGCGGGGGTGTTCCGAGCAACTTTTCGAGCCGAATTTTCAAAAATATTTATTTCCAAAAATACCTAAAAATACATAAAAACACAATATTAGTACAAAAATCGAGTTCCAACAATAGAGACAATGAGGACAATTCGGACACAAAATGTGTCTATCAAATACCCCCAAACTTATTATTTGCTAGTCCTCGAGCAAATTTATTCTAGAAAATAAATCATTTGAACCCTAGGTGGCCCTAATGGCGGAGTGTTGTCTCCGGAGGGTTTACCAGAGGTGTACCCACAAAACCTTTACTCGAGCACCCTAGCTACCTACACAAAACCTTGGAAGGCACTAAAGAATCTCCTTGGTTGGCATACTTATTGACTACAGGAGGAAGTACCCTGATGCGAAATTCCAATTGATGTACACGAGTTTGCACTCAAGCATACTAAAATTCATATAAAGTGACAGAGCTCTACTCAGATAGTCGCACTATGGACATCAATACCCGGAGTCAAACTAATCACATGGATAGATCAAGAAGATGGATATAGAGAAAACATAGATGGTTTTGATGTTTACTAAGTGAATGGTGTTTCCCATATCTGTCTGAAGGCCTCCGCCAAAATGAACCTATCCTAATGGATTGAGATACTAGTCTGACTAATATCAACACACTGGCATATACAAGGGAACCAATGGTCAATAATCCTAACTCTAGGTCAACACAACTGGCATATACAAGGGTTCCAGTGGTCGACTTTATTGAATTTATTCCGGTTGGTCAGATGGTCTGGTCTCAATTTCTTTTTTTCTTTTCTTTTCTTTTTTTTTTTTTTTTTTTTTAAATTTTTAAATTTTGTTTTTTTTTTTTTATTTTTTTTTTTTTTTTTTTTTTTTTTTTTTTGAGTATCTCAATCACACTAATTCACCCTAGCATTGGTAACAACTTGATTCGTGGGCCCCACCTAATCACTTAGAGAAACATAGTTTCAAGAACAAAACAAAATAAAAATAGAAGTGAAAAGGACTCAACGAGATATGGTGAAACTATCATGTTATTTCTAACACCTGAGCTCTGTGCTTTTATGAATAGACTCTTTAGATGTTGCCATCTAATCAGATTGGTTCCTCAACTCCTACAACCAAAATGCTTCCATCCACTTAGATTGGTTAGTGCCGACCTTAATAAGCATAAATTTCTAGACTCGGAGTTTAATTATCGCAACGGCGCCAAAAATTGATGATTATTTTCAATGATGTTGTAGTAATAAAAGGGTTGTCGTTCACTCGGACTTGATGGGTTTGA
The DNA here is from genome assembly GCA_023531295.1 of Papaver armeniacum. Taxonomy (NCBI): domain Eukaryota; kingdom Viridiplantae; phylum Streptophyta; class Magnoliopsida; order Ranunculales; family Papaveraceae; genus Papaver; species Papaver armeniacum. Next base: position 165,627 of record JAJJWW010010363.1, read on the forward strand.
TTTTAAGAATTACTAGAAGAAAATACTAAAGAAAAATATATACAAGTATTGTCACACGATGAAGAGATGTCTTTAAGGACTCGTGGATTGACCAAACTCATAACAAAAAGGTTCAAAGATTAATTCTTTTAACAATTATCGCGCAACAAATAAAAACATTGACTCTTATTTTTGCCAAGATAGATTCTCAAAAGATTGGTTGTAAATCCTAAGCATGATGTATCAAAACATTTAAGCTAAGCATACATCATCAAATTAAATGACAACCAATTAATTCAAATCATATTTCAATTAAAATTAATGCAAAAGTCTTAAAAAAGAATTAAATAATTTTACCCATGTATGAAATTCGTCTTCCTCCATCGTCCCAAGAATGGGGTTTAGCTCATCATGTTGGAAACACGCTCAAAATATGATTTTATTGCTCAAAGGTGCTTACGAATGATGAAAAGGAGAGATATCAAATAAAAACCGGGTTTGTAATGAGATATAAGTGTTACAAACCTAATTGTTACAGAGAGCGATAACACCTTTCTGTTTGTTACTATTCATTTAAGTCTGCTTCCAACTACGACCCACAAACGTGAGTCGTTTACACTGTTGAAGAACGACGGTTTCGGCCGTCTGTTCTTCGTGTTCTTCGATTCTCGCAGCAGAAGCTTCTCTCGCAACTTGATTTTTTCTTCTCCTGTGATGGTCCAAACTCGCCCCAATCTCTCCATAAACCTTCTATGGCATCCCAGCACCTATTTATAACCTTTTTGGAGCAAGAATAACTCCTCATTAATCCCAGAAATCTTCCATTACTCTAAGAACAAAAATATTATTCTCTAATAAAAATCTTTCCATTCTTGTTTCTCATACGTCTGTTGTAGTTCACAGACCTCCAAAAACGCTCGCAAACACATTGTCGATACACTCTACCCACGGCGACCCTTATAGAAGCATTGCAAACACGGGAAGGAGTGAAAAAATCCGAGAATATCTTCCCATGCACAGTTTTCTTCCAACACAAGTTATCTAGCCAATTTTAAGTCACTAATCGACCCATACCAACCCTGTTATGCTATAACAGGGTATCCCAAGCGATCTCAGCCATTGAGTCTCTCCAAAACGTCTTCAATTCTCGAACCAAAATTCTGCAGGCGAGAAAACAAGTTTTCCCGCCAAAACTGAATTTTCAAACGATGAAGAAGGTCACCCCTTATCCAACAGCTGGGGTGCGAATATCAATTGGGTGCCCCTTAGTAATTGGGTTACCCCTTATCCAAAGTGGGAGTCCGAATATCAAATGTCCTCCGGGGGTGTTCCGAGCAACTTTTCGAGCCGAATTTTCCAAAAATATTTATTTCCAAAAATACCTAAAAATACATAAAAACACAATATTAGTACAAAAATCGAGTTCCAACCATAGAGACAATGAGGACAATTCAGACACAAAAATGTGTCTATCATCTCCCTTTCCTCCTGCAGAAAGTTATAAATCAGACTATCACATCCTTTTAGGATTATAGCATATGCAAACTCATTAGAGTTTTTCTTGACATTCTTGCTGTTAGAGATAACATAATCATCAAATTTGCTCAGATGCCAACAATCACACATTCTACTATTTTTTATTATTGTTCTTCCCTAACTCTTTACTTTTTAGATAATGAGTTAACTCTTTCATGGACTTGATCAGATCTTTGGGATTAGCCTTGATTTTGTCAAAGACAACTCGAACCTCGTACTTCCAAATGAACCATATGATAAGCATATGTTTCTCTATTTTCTATGTCTTTAAGCTAGTTTATGCACTAACTTTTAAAGTTATAGTTGGCAGTATTATAGAAAACAATGGTTAAAGACATACCTCTCCAAATTGCTTGAGAAAGGACATCTTAGAAACAAGTGATCAATACTTGCATTGACTATGTTATTACACATGGAAACACCCGAGTATTCTACAGAATATGTCTACCTAAAATATCTTAAACATGGAGACATTCACTCAAAGACTTCCATAAGAACATTTGCACTCTAGGGATAGCTTTTAGTTTTCAAATATCATACCACTCTACCTTGTTCTCTAAGTGATTCCTATTACACACGAGATAGTTATACTGTGATTTTCTGAACCGATCCATCTCGAGTACCTAACCATTTAACACATTCTTACGTACCTTCTAAATTGTTTGCTCAATAGCATTAATTTTTTTGATAGTTTCATCATCAAACAGATTTTGAATTAAATTATGATTCCATTCTCCATGACTATTGAATAACTCAGATATTTTTTTATAAGACATATTGTTAGAACCATTCCTAGGTTTTGGTAAACTACTATCAGTAAGCCATCTATCATTTCATATGTGATTTTTTTTCACCATTTCCTATCTCTCAATTATGATTCTCTTTTATAACATTTAGACCTTTGCAAATGCTTCACACCCAAGATTTGACTGTTTTTTTCTATAATTTAAAGAATCAGTCTTAGGGAAGTACTTACATTTAAGAATTATGCTCCATAATTTATCTAGGTTTTCTTATAATCTCCAAGCTAATCTTGTTAAAAGAGCTAGGTTAAACTTATGAGGATTTTTTATTCCTAAACCTCCACTGACTTTACTAATACAAACCAAGTCCCAAGCTTTAATATACACACCAATGTTGCTCTTATTCTTTTTCCACCAAAAGTCTCTTTGAAGGTCTAATGTTTTTTCAGGAAGGGAAAAACACATCATCTGAAACATAGACATAACGCTAGTGACATACTTAATAAGCGTAGTCCTACCAGCCTGCAAAAGGAATTTAGCCTTCTAACCTTGGACTATATTATGAACTTTTTCTAACAAATTTTGATAGTTAAAGATTTAAATCTAGTAAAGAAAAGAGGAGTACCTAAATAAGTGTCGGTTTTTGTTATTCTATTAGAGAAGTTCCTATGGAATGAACAAACTCCAAGTTTGTTCATTTTGCTCACACTATGGAATGAACAAACATGAAAATTGGATGTTCAAATCAACAAATTTGTTGGTTTGAACATTGAGTCGGACCACCCATCGCGCGCTTGAGGGAAGTACGGGCGTGCTTGCCAAAAACGCTGGCGTGTGATACAAAAACGCCAACGCTTGTCCTTCCAACGCACGTGGTCACTTCAAACGCCAGCGTTAAGCTTGAATCCGCCAGCATTTGTCACAAAAGCGCCAACGGATGAATCTGGACGGCTGAAAAATCTTGTGATCTAACGGATATAATTTTTGAGTTCTATAAATACTCCTCATTTCAACTCCAGATTCACACATTCTACACATTCTTCACTCTCAAATCATCTACAAAAATGCATCCCAGAGTTCGTGGTATTAGATTCACTAAACAAGATGATTTAGCTATTTGTAGAGCCTTTGTTTCTCACACACAAGATGCTGTCATGAGTAATGTACCCGATTCGACGTTGAATTTCTGGGAGAAAGTTTACAGAATGTTCACCGCTGAAACTGGGAACATCCATGGGCGTGATTCTCACGGATTGCAGCATCGTTTTAGTGTAATTAGTATGAATGTATTGGAGTTCGTCGCCCAACTAATGGAGAATCACCAAAATAAGCTCAACGGTGAAGCCGAACATGAAGTGTTGCCAAGAACTCTAGCGATGTGGCAAGCATCTCACCGCGGTCGTCCTTTCGACTTCCATGCTTGTTTCAACATTCTTAGGGTGCTCAACAGATACGATCCCTACATCGCCCTAGGAATTCACCACCCGCCGAGAATTGACGCCTATGTAGTAGTTGTTTTAATTTAATGTATTTATTTTATTCTCATGTATGATGTGGTTGTTTAATGCAGTATGTTCTTATTTATGTAATTGATGGTGCAATGTTTAATCGAGGAAAAATTTAAATTACTTATGATATTGATGGTTTTAGATACTCGTAATAACACAAAATAAACAACAAATAAATAACATAATACCATAGTGAATCGATTTTTCCTTCAACTTCAATCAGCCTACTCCACCAAAAAACAATTAGGACATTCCCAGAAATGCCTTCCATATGTGTCTTCTTCATAAGAAGTCTGCAAATTCATAAAAGTCTTGCAATCGGGCTTTGAGCATCCGCGATTCTCCGTGGACAATGTTTGTATTAAGTGATCTCCATATCCACAATGCAAGCAATATAATAACTCCTCCTTCAATTTGGCTTTAAGTTTGAAGTTTTTGCAGAGTGTTGCAATCTTTTTTTTTTTTTTTAATGCATAGCATCATCCAGCATTTGTGGTTCCTGCGGATCAGCTTGGGATCTTGACATTGAAATACTCGAGCTTTCCGGTTGTGATTCAATCACCATTCTGATGCGCTAAAAACCTTCCCGCAGACACTTTGAATACATCCAAGGGCATTGCATAAGACTGTGGTTATTTATGAAACATAATGGACAAACCTCTTTTGCTTCGACACATAATATTTGCTTCGCGTCGCCTTTAGAAAACATGGTGGATGTGGAGAAACAAATCTGTTGGTTTGGTTGAGAGGCCACCCCTAGTGCCTTATTTATAACTAAAAAAATACACGTTGGTAATTCAAACGGCGGTTTTAGTAAAATCGCGCGGTTTTACTACCAACGCCAACTATAATTCAAACGGGCGATCAAAGGAAAGCCATGTTTATACTACAAACGCAAATGACTCGATTTTCTTTCTCGATCTATAAATTTCATTCTTCCCATCTCAAAAAATCACATTTTCTTCTTCTTTTTTTTTTCTTAAAATTCTTAATCTCTCTCACTCTCCAGAAATGTCTGTTAGAAATCGGGGTCCCAAGTTTACTGAAGAAGAGGATCTAACTATATGCAAAGCATATTTTTTTCATAGGGTAATCACTGGTATGGGCTTTCAAGACACTTGTGGATAATTGGGAGAACGTTTTTCAATGTTTGACTCAGCGACGGAAACCCAGAGAACTGAGATGCTCGTCGATTGCGAGCTGTTTTCAATCTATTAGGCTTTCGGTCCATCCATTTCTTGCTCGGTAATGGAAATTTATCGAGGAAAGTTTAGCGGTGTAACTAAGATGAAGTGATCCAAACAACTCTTGATAATTGGGAGGAAGCTCACGGTAAACCTTTTGTTACGAAACGTGTTTTAGAATTCTAAAAGATGGTCCATCTCAAGCACATCGCTACTGCACTCGAATGCCGCTCCCGGTCTTTACAATGGAAGAAGATGTTACTCTTGTTCGATGTTGGATACATCGTTTGATGAGACCAATGAACAGTGACTATTTCTGGGAAAGAGTATTGGGACATTTTGTAGCATCCAGGATAAAACCATAAGAAACAGTAAGAGCCTAAAACTAAGAATTTCATTCATCACTAAGGAAGTCAAACATTATACGGAAGTTTTGTGGATGGTTCACCGTAGCTATTATGGATTATCCAACGAAGAACTGGTGATTATCTTACTTTGTCCTCACTGATCAACTGCATCATAAATATCTGAACTTGTTGTTTATCTGTTTTACAAAAAACCATCGCTCAGACCAAGTTTACTGAAGAAAGCGGAAGAGAGTTTAAGCATTTTTAATGTTATAAACTCTACAAAGAGAATGTCGCTGGATTTGATATAGTTTGATGTTTTTGTTGTGGTTTATTAAAATGTAGTTTGATGTTATTTGCAAGTTTAAATTATAATAAATTTTCGCTTTTAATAAAATGAAAATCTATATTTTAAAATCTAAATATTTTCATTCATTGATACCAATTCTTTTACAAGATATAAACTTAGGCAATAATAAAACGTACTAAACAACTTCAATAAAAATAGAGTACAAGTTTTGGCCTCATTTATCTTCATTTGACGTATCTTTCATTCAACGCGCTCTTTTGTGATTTTTAGCTTTTGTTTTTGAATTTTTTGTTGTTAACTTTCAAAACTGGAGCTCTTCTTTGCCTTTTAGAGAATATTTTCTTGGAGCAACTTCAAAAACTTGCACTTCCCTCTTACAATTTTCAATCTTTTAAAACTCCCACATATCTTAGAAA
>JAJJWW010010364.1:0-69182 GCA_023531295.1 Papaver armeniacum
TACGCCTTATGTCATATCCCTTCTAGCCATAGTCAGGGGGTGCCCTTATTAATTCTAAGGTTGTCGTTAGTTGAAGTCTTATGTGGGTATCTCGGCACGTGTGAGCCAAAACCACTCTATCTCCTTTATTGGTCTCGTATTCACCTTGACGGGTGTGAAAGATTTTATTCGTAAATTATTTTCTTTGCCTCTTTGAGGTCCTTCCTCAATATCACAAAGGTAGATCCCGTGGATTTGAATCCCATCAGGAGCTGTTTGAAGTGTAGATCACTACAAGTGGTATCAGATTGGGTTTATCTCTGGCAATTATCATGGCAGATGGTACTAGGTTACAGAAATTGACGAATCTCGAGAAATATGAGTTTGGAATTGAAGGAAACCGTGATGATGCAGCCGCTCGCTTCCGATAACGCCGAGGTGAAAGCTTCTCTAAAGATCAAGTTGACGCTCTTAAATTGATTCTCCAAGAATCAAAACTTCTCCGGTAACTCCGATGCAAATCTTAATAATACGCTGGGAGGATGGAGAACCTGTTATTCTAACAACTCTACCGGTCATCAACGAATTCTCACCGCCTACTTCTTAATCCTCAGTGGGTGACGGTCCAGTTTTCTAGTTACAGACCTAAAATCGATTTTCCTCGTTTTGATGGCACGAACCCGAGAGCTTGGGTCCGTAAATGCAAGAAATACTTCTTTCTCCACCAAATGAATGATGAGGAGAAGGTGAATCTAGCAACCCTGTACTTGGAAGGCAAAGCAGATGTGTGGTTCCAGGATTATCAGATTGGCAAAGGTATTTTATATTGGGAGGATTTCATTATTGATGTTTGCACTAGATTTCAAGACATAGGCCATGATAATGTTGTAGGTGAATTCAATAAATTAGATCAAACTCATTCAGGTTTTGGACTATCAAGAAAATTTGAAGAACTCAAAGCTTTAATGTTAGCAAAGAATCCTTCCTTAAACGACGATTACTTCATTCATAGTTTTATCAGTAGTCTAAAGGAGGATATCAAACTAGTGGTAGAAATGTTTTCTCCTACTTCGCTACAACAGACTATTTTTTTAGCCAGAAGGCAAGAATGTATCTTAGAGAAAACATCTAAGGCTCCTACCAAATACTTCAGTAAGTTTTCGTCTGGTAGCAAACCTTTTCTTAACCCTGTCAAACCTCCTAATCTTACCCCTCTAGTTACTAATCCCATGTTACTAGTCCAATAACAAGTCCGAAATTATTGGATTCTGTGAAGAAACTCACATATGCAGAAATGCGTGCCAAGCGAGAGAAAGGCCTGTGTTATGACTGCGATGAACCTTTTTCTAGAGGACACAAGTGTAACAAACAACAATTGTATATGATAATAGCAGATGATGATGATACTTCACAAATTCTAAAACAAGCTTACGCATCCACTCCAACTATCGAAGAACTACAAGAAGACATGGAGATCTCAGACATGCCTTAATGGGTCGATTTCACATACAACCATTAAAATCAAGGGCTTCGTCAAGCAACAAGAGCTCACCATTTTAATTGATAGTGGAAGCACTCATAGCTTCTGATACCAAGGTGCAAGTAAAAGTGGATGTAGGATCGGGCCACACAACCTTGCAAGTGGCAGTGGCTGATGGCAACAAATTGTTAAGCCAAGCACAATGTTCAGCATTCACTTGGAGTATGCAAGGTCATCCATTTTCTCATGACTTGCACATTCTAGACCCCTCGGGGTAGGACATGGTACCGGGTGTAGATTGGATGCGAGAACTCGGTCCCATGGTCTTCGACTTCAAGAAATTATTGATTAAGTTTCAGCACCAGTGGTCGAAACAGCTGATCGGCCTACCAGTATGAGCCACCTTATCTCATATGTCGGAGTTCCTTGCCGAGGAGACTACGCAAAAAGGCACACAAGGTTTGATTGGTCAATTTTTTCTCTTCAAGCCAACACTCACCCCGAAATCATAGCACCACCCATTGCTGCAGTTCTGGAGCAATTTCCTACCATTTTTCTGAGACACCTACCACACTACCTCCCGAAAGAACTCATGACCACCACATCAACCGATGCCCAATGCTACCCTCCAAATCTTCGCCCCTTACAGAGTCCCATATATTCAAAAGGAGTGATTGAGCAACCGGTGCAAGAAATGCCGGATTCCGAAGTAATACAGCCTTAGCCATAGCCCTCTTCGCCTCACCAGTCATCTTAGTCAAGAAGAAAGACTGGCGGTTTCCGTGTCGACTATCGTAGCCGAATGCTATCACTATTAAAGATAAGTACCCTATTCCAGCTTATAGAAGAATTATTAGTGAATTGGCAGTGCGCTACTATATTCACCAAACTTGATCTTCTAGCGGGTTATCATCAGATTAGGGTTTACTTAAATGACATAGCTAAACTCTTTTCGTACTCACCACGGTCATTTTGAATTTCGAGTGATGCCCTTGGTCTTACAAATGGTCCTCGTTTACTTTTCATCATTAATGAATGACATCTTTGGCCCATACCTTAGAAAGTTCATCTTGGTGTTTTTTCGATGATATACTCATTTTATAGTCCATACATGGCTACTCACCGTGAACATTTGCATATCGTTTTGTCTATTTTGCACAAACATTCCTTGTTTGTTAAGCGCAGCAAGTGTTCCCTTCGGACAACCACAAATGGAGTATCTAGGCCACATAATTAGCGACAAGGGGTAAGAGTGACCCAGGCAAAAATCGAATGTATGATAAATTGGCTAGACCAACTACACTTAAAACCTTACGAGGTTTCCCTGGTCCTCGACAGGTTACTATCGCAGATTTACAGGGTTACGGTTTAATTTGTAAACCACTTACCGAGCTACTCAAAAGGGCAACTTTGCTTGACGGATGCTGCCGAGTTAGCTTTTTGCACAACTAAAGCAAGTAGTTACTTCTACACTGTTCTCACCGCCGATTTCACTAAGGAGTTTGAACTTGAAACTGATGCTAGTAATCTAGGAGTGGGAGCCGTATTAATGCAGAGTGGCAGACCAATTGCCTTCTTCAGCAAAGGTATGGGAGTCCAATATCAAGCCTTATCCACTTATGAAAAGGAGTTGCTGGCAATTGTCTTATCTGTCACCAAATGGAGATCGTATTTATTAGGGTCTCATTTTACGATATTTACGGATCATCAAAGCCTCTGATTTTTTCTGGATCAACAACTGCACACAGTTCTTCAACAGAAATGGATGACTAAATTATTGGGGTATGACTACACTCTTGTTTACAAGAAGGGTTCGGACAATCGGGTAGCTGATGCTCTTTCTAGAGCTAATTGTTCTTCTCTCTCGCAACAACACCAAAATGGCTTTCAAGACATTCTCGACTAGCTATATAGATGACCCCATAGCAGTTTATTGGATTCCTAAAGCGACTATCTCTTCCATGATACGTGGATATACCCTTACTAATGGCATTTTGAAGTTTCAGTGGAAGAATTTACATTGGTAAAGCTGGGACTCGCTAGACAACAAGTTATGGCAGCTGTCCACTCATCCGCCATTGAGGTCATTCAGGCATGCAAGCCAGCTACCAACGTGCCAAGACTTACTTTCATTGGCAGGGTATGAAGCGTGATTTAATACAATTTGTCCAACACGCGTGATGTCTCACAACAACATAAGGTGGAGCACAAGTTACCAAGGGTCTTCTTCACTTCTACCCATTCCCCCGATCAAGCTTGGAAGCACATCAGCATGGATTTCATCTCCGGTTGCCTAAATCAAGGTCGCGATGTCATTATGGTAATCGTTGACCGTTTCACTAAATACTCTCATTTCATTGCTTTAAGTCATCCCTACACAAAGACAAATCGTAGCAAAACTTTTCGTCGATATTATCCTTAAGCCGCATGGTACTCCGCCACCATTGTATCCGATAGAGATCCGTTTTCCTTAGTGGGTTTTGGCAAGCCTTGTTCCGTGCCGTTGGTACTTCTCTTCACATGAGCACTTCGTACCATCCGCAAACAGGAACGGCCAAACTGGAGCGTGTCAATGCTTGCACGGAATCGTATTTACGTTGTATGTGTAGCTACGGGCCAACCAAGTGGGTTTCTTGGTCGTCTTTGGCGAGTGGTGGTTCAACACCTCTTACCACACTAGTTTGAAACTCACGCCGTTCAAGCTCTATATGCTACTCTCCTCCACAGTTTGGACTCCATCGGTGGGTGGCATTCGTCACTCGTGGTCGATGATTATCTACACCAACGGGGAATAATGACAACAGTCCTGCGCAGTAATCTTCTCCAATCTCAACACCGCATTAAACAACAAAGCCGATAAGCGTAGAACGGAGAGAGTTTTTGCAGTTGGGGATTGGGTTTACTTACGCCTGCAGCCGTATCGTCAAGTGTCTGTCCAACTACGCAAGACTCTCAAGCTGGCAGCAAAATTTTTCGGTCCTTACAAGGTTTTAGAGAAAATTGGAGCGGTGGCCTATCGACTTCAACTGCCTGCTTCTTCCCGCATCCACCCCATTTTTCACGTTTCACAGCTTAAGCAAAAGCTTGGACAGGGGTTGTTACCACAGACATCATTGCCCAACATTGACAAGGAGGGTTTGTTTAAGGTGAAGCCTGTCAAGATTCTCAACTCTCGCACCATTTTCAAAGGCCGTCGACCTATTCCACAGGTGGAGGTACAATGGTCTCATACAGCGGATGGAGATACATCCTGGGAGGACGTAGCTGCCATCAAATCCTCTTTTCCCAAGTTCATCCTTGAGGACAAGGATGCTCTGTAGGAGTCGGCATTTGTCATATCCCTTCTTAGCCATAGTCAGGGGTGCCCTTATTAATTCTAAGGTTGTCGTTAGTTGAAGTCTTATGTGGGTATCTGGCACGTGTGAGCCAAAACCACTCTATCTCCTTTATTGGTCTGTATTCACCTTGGACGGGTGTGAAAGATTTTATTCAGAAATTATTTTCTTTGCCTCTTTGAGGTCCTTCTCAATATCACAGTGTAGATCCTGTGATTTGAATCCCTAATTAGAGTTTCGTTTTTGTAGTGTAGATCACTACACCTTACCTAGTGCTCAAGCCTATTTCTCAGCCTCTCAAATACACTCACGGCTAGCACATTGAGCCTGAACTATACGTGGCTATCCAAAAACGTGGATAAGCTCTCTTGAGTTCCGTATGCTCAACAAAGGGACCCACAAACAATAATATGGTCTTCACATGACATATGTGACCGGCCATGAAGAGAGGGAGATCAGCCTCAACTCCTCTCACACTCTGCACATGATTCCTAAGGAATTACATGCCTTTTCACGTGACTCATCCTAGTCATTCTCACAAATCAGATAATATCTCTCTAACTTGGCCAACTCGGCTAAAGAGAATATTTCTCTCTCAACACATCATCACAAAGGCTGATTCAACTTCACACAAATAGGGGGATATCAATTAGGGTTTTGGTCTGGCGGTCTACGACACGTGTGAGAAATACCTGGCTTATTTCTCACCGCAAAAGAGAGTAAAGGCGGTGGAATGATGAGATAAACTCAACCTAGTTTATCCCTATTCCTGAAGAGATGGGAGAATTGTTCCGCATGGCACGGAAATGAATCCTTATCTTCACCGACTTGAGATTAGAGAATTCAGCTATAAATAGGTCATTTATTTTCCAAGATACGATCATCTTTCTCATAACCTCTCAGAGCAATGACTTGTTCTCTGATCTGTCTCTTCATCTACTTCCCTCCCTAAGACCATCCCTAAACCTCCATCCATGTGACTGAAGCAGCCTTTGAACGGCTACTGTGTGTGGTTTAGGCGAAGATTTTTCGTGCTCAACCTCTCGAAACTCACTTTCAGAAACCCTAGAATCCCACTTCTAACATTTCTCAGATTTTAGGTAACTACATTTTGCCGACCACAGTGGGAGGTTGTTCACTCAGTTACATATATCAATCACGATCTCTTAGGAAGGAATATGATCTATCAATCCAAAACAAAAAACATTCTATTAATTCAGTCTCTGTAAATCCATCACAGGCTTAGAGAGTTATCCCTACCAACACTTTCTCTCTATTTCGAGTTTGACCTTAGTGAATAGGTTAGTGTGTCCCGGATCACATGGATCTCTTCCTGCATAACAAAACGCCCTAGTAAGTATATTTTCATAAAAATATACTTCTAATCCTTAAAAACGTTGGATACGGACCAAGGAGAACTCTTGGAGACTCAACAAAATCTTGTAAAATCTCATATCGATATCCAGACTTATCTGAAAACGCCTTTAGAGTTACCAGTAGGGATATATCCAACAAATGTATATCGAGTACCCGTTTCCTAAAGAAGGAGTACTAAAACTGTTGAGAATAGCACTGATGGGTTCTTGCCTGCAATCGACTTCAGGAGAAGATAAAGCTCATTATGAACGCTGACAGAGCAAAGGAGCAACCATCCAGCCGACCTTATCACTCTCAATGACCTCAAGGACCAGATGACGCTCTAAACTTGGAGATTCTGACGAATATTTGCTCCAAATTCGTCTAGGTCAAGGGCCCTCAACCTGATCACAGGGGACTCGGGAAGTTTACTTCACTTTACTATTTTACTTATAACTCTTTCATTCTATATCAGATTGACCTAGTTCTTTTTTTGTCGGATTTGTCTTTTCGTCGTTTACATGATAAACCTAGCGAAAACTTGGAAAGGTTCTAAGAAATTCGTGACCTAGAAAAAAGCTTTGCAGAGCCACATAAGGTCATAAATCGTCAGCCGAGATGCATCTTGTCATTTTCTTATTTCAGAGAATCATGACCAGAAGGCGACAAAGTATAAGATGAGAGTAGATTGCAAGACATTGCTCGGCCAAAGCTCATACTTATCTGAAGATTAAAATCAGTCGGTCGATATGCTATCTCAACAACCGTCCCGTCAGAAAAAAAAAGGAGTCATAGCGATGTACGACTAAGTCTCGATGAGCCTCCATCTCGGCTACACCAAGGATTATCCAGTATCATTTTCTGATGGACCTCAGTTCACCCAAGAAGGAGAAGGAGAATATCTTTGCACCTGAACCTACCAAGGAAAAAGAAATCTGAAGTGCCAACAATTCAGATGAAGCTCCGTTACTCGACATACAGCTACAACCAGCTCACATGAAGTAAAACAAGAGAAGGATCTGAGACCATAGCTTCAGGATACACGTTACTCATTCAGGCGCATACTAGCAGTTCCCTCGGTCAAAGTCTTTTCTTTCGATAAAATCTAATTGACAAGTTATTCCATGAGTCAGGCTCAGACGCGATGTGTGAGGGACAAGATATGATGATCACATACAATTTCCTTATGTCAAAAAACGAATCCTCCACGTGAATAATTACCTTGCAGATTCCCAAATAACTCTTCCATCAATAAAACAAACAAAAAATCGACTGCGCAGTTGGACATGAATGTATTTATTACCCTAATTGTACCAGAAGGAATATACTACTCTCAAGTTCGGTTGAGCATCCTCCCAAAAGAAGAATAAATCTCAACGGGTAATTTTACTACAGAAGTTCACATGAACCCCTGTCAAGACACCTTGTAGAGGCGGAACAACAACTTCATCTTGTCCATAAAGACACATGCGGCGGTATCTCGACATGACTCTCAAAAGACGTCTCCATCCACAGATTATCGCTTGCCCGCTTTGAAGACTCAATCTCTTACGCTACAAGGGTCTTACTTCATTTTCTAAACGTCCCGAGTCAACGGGAATCCCTAGTATTATATCAAACTGGGGACTAACGGATAATCGTGTGTCACATACATGCATGGCCAACAGGAGGTGGCCCGGACATCCAGTTTGTATATAACAGATTTAGAAACGATCAGCGCAAGAGTCTCAAAAGATCGGGACACAAAAAAACCATTCATCTCCTCAAACCCACATCACAACCTGTTATTACTTGGGACTATGAAAATATAGATCGGCCTTTAAAATCGTGAAGGGGACTTATCTCGAGAAATCTCGCATCTCTTTGTCTGAAGATAATATTTTTAAGGATTCTATACGCGTGCACCAGAACTATATCAAGTAGAAGAAGCATTCAAATTATCCCTCAATAATAAAAACTTGCATGAGGGTTTGTTTATGGGTTAAAACCACTCCTGCAGAATTTGGTAATTTGGGGTGTGGATGAGGAATGAATTTAAACCTTAAACAAATGCACTGCGCGGTGAGTGCTTGTAGATTCGAGAGATCAATCAGGCAAGTCCGGCCTAAACCAAGAAATGGCCGTTCCAGAATTGTTTGGTCACAAAGTGAAGGAGATGGGGTTGATCTTAGGGAGGGAAGCGAAGAAGGTGTTGAGATTGTGAAGGTATAGACTTGCTTATGACTTGTAACAGAAAGTGAACAAGCTTACGATTGGTGTAAGCAAGGCTCTGGGTGTTTTCTTGTTGTTTTTCTATGTTGTTTGGAAATAGGGCGGAGAACCTATTTATACAAGTCATTGAGTCTTATTTACGTCTCTCGTGGGAAGTGGAGGAAGTGGAGTGATGGAGTAGTGGAGTTGTGAGTTGGTGATACACGACCAGCCTTGCCCACTTCTCATGTTCATCTCTAACCGTCCATGACTTCCTAACACGTTCTTGTGATGGCGCGTTGCACACCGCACGCCGTAAACCGCCAAACCAATACCCCAAAGATGTATCCCCAGTTTGTGACATGATTGATGTCTGAATGTGTGGATCGTGGATCCACGAAAGATAGCATTTAATGTCGAATTGAATAACTGCGTTATTCAGAAGTCGATACTGGTGAAGTATCGTGTGTATTTTATCGATGTATCGTATCATGGTGTGGTAAAGTGATGGGTAATGACACCTCACTAACCAATTAACTCTTACTGGGCTGTATAACCAAGCTGGTGAAGTTGGACGGATGAGATGATCTTTGAGACACTCATCTCGGCCGTTGATGAAGTTAGGGTTTTGAAGAGGTGCGCAGGCATCACTCTTGACTTGGTCGAAACCAAGCATGGGATACAACTTTGGCCTAACCGACAATACATGCGTGTAGATGGCATGATGGTATAGGCGCTATACCCCATTACCTCATGAAAGTATGATCGGGGTCACTCAATTCATCAGGTGAAATCGAGTGGTCGAGATCGATTTTCGACAAAAACTAGTGCCGCAAGGGCCGCACGTCACGCCCTCTTCAGGCGCACGTTCCAAGACGACCAATCTTGGTCGGTCTTGGCCGATTGGTTTGGTGTGAAGGTGATAGGCTGGTGTTTACGCCTATACCCGAATATCCCATGAAAACGTGATCTCGAGCCATTAAAATCGTCCCTATGAAGTTGAGTGGTCGAGATCATTTTGCGGTTTGGGAGGTGTTACCACGCTAGTTTGAGCGTGCGTTTGATTAGCCAGGCATGATATGCCTTGGCCGATCGGGTTAGGGGAATAGATGGGTCCACGGTGGTCATGCGGGTATGACAGGACTCTGCTAATCTAATCTTGGACCCTCCATTCATGCCGGAGAAGATGGACGCCGTGATGCTCAAAACCCTAATTTTGGGTTTTAAAGTCGTCAAGGTCATCTCTTGTTTGGGCGATGATTTTGTCACGACCAACATGGTTGGTCTTGACCGATTGGTCAAGTGTGTAGGCGGGCCCACGGTGATCGTGTTGACATGCTCTGGGGCCCTTTGAATCTACATCTCACACCCCTCCATCCGCCTCTCTACGAAGATGGATGGTTGAGACTGTTTTGTGACACATGTAATATGCCGAAAACCCTAATTTAGGTTTTCCGTCCATAATGCTTGGTATGAACGTTTTTTGGCAAGCTAGGCCAATGGCCGACCGTGCGGGTTCCGCATTGGGCCGGGCGGTGGATATTCCATACCCGCTTGGGGGTGATGGGATTGATCCGGATCATCCAATCATGCTTGTGGAGTTGGATGATGTGATCATATCCGATCGGGATACGGCCAATCCGGATGCTCAATCGGCTAGTATAACACAATCGAGAGGGGCTCAATCGGGCCAGTATAACACACCGAGAGTCATCCCGCACGGGTATTTCGTACATGGTTTCATTATAGTTCTTGGAGGTTCGTGTTACTCAGTAAGAGTAACACTACCGTCATGCCACACTGATAATGAGTACTGGAAATACAAGGCCGATTAGAAATTCACGGTGATGGGATTGTTGCCGCATGCTCCAACTGGAGGAATTTCATGTATTCACAGAATGGGATTGTTGCCACATGCTCCATTCTTGGTGAATTAAGTGAGGGAGTATCCAACACTTATTAACGGCTTTATCTTTTACAAGATGTCAGCCCATAATTTTTCTGGTTTTTACAAATTTAACCTTAAATGAAAATCCACCATCAACATAAAGTCCCTGCCTAGCACACAATGGTTACACTATTGTGGGGTAGGCATAAGATGGTGATGATTAAAGATAAAACTTTATGAGACAAAGTTAGATGTTACCGTGGAGAGACGGTCATCCCGTCCTTGGAGTATGTCACATTCAAAAGGCATCTAGGAGAGCATTCCCCTAGTATGATGTCGGTCTTGCTCAGCTTCGGTCTACCTTGCTATGTCTGCTTTGGCCGAGGCCCACTCCGTGCTTGCTCCGTTTGAATGTCGGTCTTGCCAGATCGACCTTGTTATGCTTGATTAGGTCGAGGGGCTATTGCGCCTGCTTGATCGAACGTGGGCTTGAATTTCATGAACATAATTCCCATGACATAAGAGAACCGTGTTGTGCAAATAAATATGGTCCCGCCATATGCTTGATTGAACGTGGGTCCCATATCGTGTATGCCTGACTAAATGTCACCTTTATACCAGCCTCGTGCCCTTGACCAACACCGGTCTTGAAACTTAAGCAATACCGGACTTGTGACTTGATCAATACCAGACTTGAAGCTTGAGTAATTCCAGACTTGAAGCTTGAGCAATACCGAACTTGTGACTTGATCAATACCAGACTTGAAGCTTGACCAATACCAGACTTGAAACTTGAGTGATACCTGTGACTTGATCAATAGCGGTCTTGAGACTTGATCAACACCGGACTTATGACTTGATCAACAGGTGTTTGGACCCAATACCAGCCTTGTGTACTCCAAAGTGAATGTGTGTTCTCACGTGTGTGACTACACATCTCACGCGTTTTTATACAAGTACTGACTCTTGTCTTTTATTGTAGAATGAAGAAAAGAACTCCTGTTGAGATGTCTTCCGGGGATAATGCTGGTGCCAAGTCAGGAGGTGTTGAAAGCTTCAAAGATATGCCGAACATTGATGATGAGTTGTTCATCGCGCCTTGAAAATATACGTACCACAGGATAACCCTCCTCCTATCGACTTCAGGGTTTTTCATGCTCCGTTGGGTCCTCATGAAGGATGGATGAGACGTATGTTGAGCAATGAGTACATCAAAGATAACTTTACCAGAGCGCAGATTATTGATGTAGCTTGAGTGTTGAAACGACTCGAGAGGATGTTAAAGTGGCTTCTGGTGCGAACATTGAGGTGGACCTTGACAGAGTGTTGAAGCAGGATTCTGAAGCGAACGTGGGTCCCGGGAGAGAGCGTTGAGGCGGCTCATGAATAGACCATTGAAGCAGCTTTCGCTAGAGGGAGCGTTGAAGTGTTTCCTCTTGAGTTTGATTTACCCTTGTTAATTCCATGCTTATTGATCGACCATCTCTCTCATGTCAAGAATTCCTTGACCGGGACGGTGAAGGAACTTCATGTCGAGCCTCGTCTCCCAAGCGTGGTTTACATGGTTTGTTCGTAGTGGTTGTTGTCGAGCCAGATATGGAATATCTTGGACTTTGTTTCATCATTGTGGGAGTCGTGCATGTGGTACTGGAGTTGGAGTTGGAGTTGACGAACGCGCAGGATGTTGTATCTCGGTGGTTTTCCTCTTGCTTCTTCAGTGGAACTGCTTTATAGAAGGTCGAAGGTTGTATCAGACGTTGGTGAGATATATGCCCATACAAACATTATGAGGCTCTTCATTACCGGCAGGCCCGTTTTTCTTTCATCGGGGCATATGTTGTCGTAGATGAGCGTTCAACGGCTCTAGAGGATGACCAAAAGCGCGGATTCTCCAACATAGCATGATAGACATGTACCACTGTCTGATAAAGTGACTCGCCCGGATCTTGATCGATATGACGCGTGGACATCTTTATCTTCTTGAGGATGCTCCCTTGAGGTATCGGCTTTGCATCATGCTCGTATATCCTCATCTGGTTGTAGCCGCTACATCCATCCATGGAGGAGAACATGCCGTGTCCACTGGTTGAATCTACTAACATGTCGATGTTAGGTAAAGGAGGATCGTTTTTGGAGCAGCACCTGTTCAAGTCTCTGAAGTCTATGCAACACCCGATCCGAACTACAAATCGTTTAACCGACTTGGATCCGGTATGACAAGTAGATGATGGGTGACCAATTTTCAT
This sequence comes from Papaver armeniacum, assembly GCA_023531295.1. Taxonomy (NCBI): domain Eukaryota; kingdom Viridiplantae; phylum Streptophyta; class Magnoliopsida; order Ranunculales; family Papaveraceae; genus Papaver; species Papaver armeniacum. Next base: position 12,475 of record JAJJWW010010364.1, read on the forward strand.
CTAAATCCGGCATTTCTTCATATCTCCAAGCGAATATGTCTTGGTACTCTTTGAGAAGTTCCACGAGCTTCGTGCGTTTATCCCTACTCAAGGTTGAGCTGATGGAGATAGGCCTAGGAGATTCTCCAACAATTTTAATCTCATCAGTTGTGGAGTTGGTGCCATCTTGCAGCTGTTGTGGAGCATCTAGCACTTGTTCTTGTGGTTCGTTGCTGTTGTAGCATTCCATTGGGTGGAGAGACTTGCAGCGTCTCCCCGCTAATTGATAATGGCAAAGGTGTCAGATACCGCTTTTCCCTTTCTCGGTCACGACTCGCCACAAAAGTGCATTCCCTCTTCGTGTGAACGTGGGTCGTGGATTCACGGGATGGAGAAGAATGCTTCGTCGAAAAAGATGCATCGTGGGTTTTAGCTCTCAATGATGCAAGCCGGTCTTCTTCCTGAATTGACGCCCACGTGGGGAGTGGGATGCAACGAACTTGTCTGATTCTTTCAGTGGAGCTCCTCTCGTATGTGCTGGTTTGGTTTCCCTCGAAGTCCGTCATTGTGGTAGGCTTCCGTACGACCTTGCTTGGGAGAACCTTGGATGTCCCGAGAGTCTTGAGAGTAATCACATTCGAAGACGCTCCTGTGTCGATAAGGGCCGTCTTGAACTCTGCATCCTTGATGCGTGCGGTGACATGTAGGGCACGGTTGTGAACTTTCTCTGGTTGATTGCAGCAAAATGTCTCCGTGCGCCGATTCTTCGAGAGGTGTGAAAGTTCGCATAAACTTTCCAGAGAGAAAACGCTTCCCGATCCACCGGCCTGCAGTTCATAGTGAAACTATTGACTTGACTTGAGCAGGATCGTTGTGAGGATCAGTCCCCAGTGTAGGAGTCTCCATGACAGACCGCTCATATCTGATGTCGCTTCTTTGATTAGGTCCATGGAGGTCCGCGCCACTGAAGTACCTTCTCCGGTGCGTTGAATGCGTTCCTTTTTTGCTCCAGGGCTGTCAAGGCTCTTGTGGAAATCGATCGATTAATGTCTTAAGAAAAGTGAGTACCTCTTTTCCGAGTTGCGGCCATATCCGTTTGAGTCTTAGCAAGAACTTCCGCTTCTCCATCAAGTCTGCAATGGTAATGGGGGATGGTCCTCCTCTCATCCCTCCCGCTCCTCATCCCGATGAAGGAGTGGAAGTTTTGCTCGGTGACTACCGAGAGGTGTTACGCTTGATGAGATGCCAGGATTTGCGGTCGCTCTGGCTCAGTGATGGGAGGTGTTATAATATCACCGATGAGTGATCGAATTAAACGCTCCCATCCTCTCGTACTCACGTGTCCCTTGATTGATCTCTCCTTCCTCAAGCATTTCTTCACTTAGTTGAAAGGTCGATGCGGATTGGGCAGTCTTAGGGCTTTGACAAGGGTCTTGAGATATAAATCTTCCAGCAGGGATCCGTAAGCTGCAGGCTCCATTTCTTTATCCGGTAGATATTGTGGTACCCCGGACAAGTCTTTTCCTCTGTGGAGTTGCCCCGAGTCTTCGTCGGATGGACCATGTTGTTCGTCTTTCCTGAGTCTCCCGCGGTTGCGAGATCTTTTTGCCTTCCACCGGTAAAGGTGTGACTCTGACTAAGGATTCAAGCATTTCTTGCACTGCTTGAGTAGATGCATGCCGACCCTTCTTGTAATTGTGCTGCTATATCATTCAAAAGGTGGAATGTCTCGCTCTGTATTCTAGTGATACCGGCTTGATTTTCCAAGACATCCTCCAGCATTCTAGCTACACTTCTCATGGTATCTGAACCACCTGTGGTTTCCATATACATTGCGATATGGAAACCGAAAAATTGAGAATTTAATTTTGTGCAACCGAGAGATCAAGCTCCCACTGTGGTCGCCAATTGTTTATGGGTTAAAACCACTCCTGCAGAATTTGGTAATTTGGGGTGTGGATGAGGAATGAATTTAAACCTTAAAAAAATGCACTGGGCGGTGAGTGCTTGTAGATTCGAGAGATCAATCTTTGCAAGTCCGGCCTAAACCATCAAATGGCCGTTCCGGACTTGTTTCGGTCACAAAGTGAAGGAGATGGGGTTGATCTTAGGGAGGGAAGCGAAGAAGGTGTTGAGATTGTGAAGGTGTAGACTTGCTTATGACTTGTAACGGGAAAGTGAACAAGCTTACGATTGGTGTAAGTGGGCTCGGGTGTTTTCTTGTTGTTTTTCTCTCGTTGTTTGGAAATAGGGCGGAGAACCTATTTATACAAGTCATTGAGTCTTATTCACGTCTCTTGTGGGAAGTGGAGGAAGTGGAGTGATGGAGTAGTGGAGTTGTGCGTTGGTGATACACGACCAGCCTTGCCCACTTCTCCTGTTCATCTCTAACCGTCCATGACTTCCTAACACGTTCTTGTGATGGCGCGTTGCACGCTGCACGCTGTAAACAGCCAGACCAATACCCCAGTATGTATCCCCCAGTTTGTGACATGATTGATGTCTAGAATGTGTGGATCGTGGATCCACAAAAAGATAGCATGTAATCTTTGAATTGAATAACTGCGTTATTCAGAAGTCGATACTTGTGAAGTATCGTGTGTATTTTATGAAGGTGTTCGCATCATGGTGTGGTAAAGTGATGGGTAATGACACCTCACTAACCAATTAACTCCCGACCAGGGCTGTATAACCAAGTCGGTGAAGTTGGACGGATGAGATGATCTTTGAGACACTCATCTCGCGACCGTTGATGAAGTTAGGGTTTTGAAGAGGTGCGCGGCATCACTCTTCAGCTTGGTCGAAACCAAGAATGGGATACAACTTTGGCCTAACCGACCATACATGCGTGTAGATGGCATGATGATGTAGGCGCCTATACCCCATTACCTCATGAAAGTATGATCCGGGTCACTCAATTCATCCCGGTGAAATCGAGTGGTCGAGATCTATTTGCGATAAAAACTAGTGCCGCAAGGGCCGCACGTCACGCCCTCTTCAAAGACGTTCCAAGACGACCAATCTTGGTTGGTCTTGGCCGATTGGCCTGGTGTGAAGGTGATAGGCTGGTGTTTACGCCTATACACGAATATCCCATGAAAACGTGATCTGAGCCATCCAAATCGTCCGACGAAGTTGAGTGGTCGAGATCAGTTTGCGGTTTGGGAGGTGTGACCACGCTAGTTTGAGCGTGCGTTTTGGATTAGCAAGGCATCATATGCCTTGGCCGATCGGGTTAGGGAATAGACGGGTCCACGGTGGTCATGCTGGTATGACCGGACCTGCTTAATCTAATCTTGGACCCTCCATTCATGCCAGAGAAGATGGACGCTCGTGATGCTCAAAACCCTAATTTTGGGTTTCAAAGCCGTGCATCATCTCTTGTTTGGGCGACGATTTTGTCATGAACAAACATGGTTGGTGTTGACTGATTGGTCAAGTGTGTAGGCAGGCCCACGGTGATCGTGTTGACATGCTCTGGGCCCTTTGAATATACATCTACACCCTCCATCTATACCTGCGAAGATGGATGGTTGAAACTGTTTTACGACACATGTAATATGCCGCAAACCTTAATTTAGGGTTTTCCGTCCATAATGCTTGGTATGAACGTTTTTTGGCAAGCTAGGCCAATGGCCGACCGTGCGGGTTCCGCATTGGGTCGGCAGTGGATATTCCATACCTGCTTGGGGGTGATGGGATTGATCTGGGTCATCCAATCATGCTTGTGGAGTTGGATGATGCGATCATATCCCGGACCGATCTGGTCAATCAGGATGCTCAATCAGGCTAGTATAACACACCGAGAGGGGCTCAATCGGGCTAGTATAACACACCGAGAGTCGGCTGCACGGGTATTTCGTACATGGTTTCATTATAGTGCTTGGAGGTTCGTGTTACTCGTAAGAGTAACACTCATCGTCATGCCACACCGATAATGAGTACCGGAAATACAAGGTTGATTAGAAATTCACGGGATGGGATTGTTGCCTCATGCTCCAACCTCGGAGTAATTTCATGTATTCACGGAATGGGATTGTTGCCACATGCTCCATTCTTGGTGAATTAAGTGAGGGAGTATCCAACACTTATTAACGGCTTTATCTTTTACAAGATGTCAGCGCACAATTTTTTATGGTTTTTACAATTTTAACCTCAAATGAAAACCCACCATCAACATGGTTCAAAATCGGTTTGAAGAGGAGTCTATAGTTCCACTCTACTCAGACACGCCTCATACTTTAGTCACATAACCCGACGAACTAAGACAAATGGGTAGAGAATTCGACAACGCGCCGTTGATAAAAGTATCCTTCCATGTCTCTCATACCATGTGTTAAAAGGGCATGATGGTTGAATGCACGATCCAAGAGATATCATCAAAACATGGAGTGGAGGTAATTTGCGAGGAGAGAGGGACACAAGGAGAGGCGATTTTCTGACTTTAACCTCTGCTGCTACTCCGATTGGTGGTAGTAATAGAGTTATTAATGGGAATGGCAACCCTAGATTAAATTTTCAGTTTTCTTCTGTGGATGTTTCCTCATTACCTTCTGCAGGGAAGAAAGTGATGATCCTTGTATCTATCTTCCAGATGAATTAATTGATGAATGTCTGGCTGCTTGGGATTTCAGTCTCATTGGAAGATTAGATTTTCAAAAATTAAGCTTTGAAATTGCAATGAAATTGCTGAAAGATCAATGGAATCTTAAGGGGTATTTTCAGCTGGTGCCTCTAGGGAAGGGGTTCTTTGTCATCAAGCTGGTAAATGAAGAAGATAAGATTCATATTTGTAGCAAAGGTCCATGGAAGGTGGAAGAGCAATATCTAAAGATTATGGATTGGGAGCCTAATTTCAAACCTGAGAATCAAAGAATTTCTACTGCTTTTGTTTGGACTAGGTTTCCTGGTTTAAGCTTGGAGTTTTGGGATGAGAGGATACTGTTGGCTATTGCAAAGGGAGTTGGAAGGCCTGTGCAAGTGTATGATGCTACTATGAAGAAAATTTTTGGGTTCTATGCAAATATGTTGGTGGATGTGGACTTTGCAAAGCCTGTACCTCAAAAGATTTGGATTGAATCAAAATTAGGAAGTTTCTTTCAGAAAGTGAAGATACCTAAGTCTCCAAAGTTCTGTAACCACTGCAGAATCATTGGACATTTAGTTGCGGAGTGCAGAACGAGAAGGGAGGCTATTCAAGTTGAGCAGCAAGCAACAGATAAAGGGATCAATGAGAACTTGCAGATTGGCAATGTTAAGAGAAGAAGAAGGAGAAATAACAAATCAGTTGTTGCAGAAAAATTTATAGAAGAAGGTGAAAATTGTGATGTCTCGGAAAATGGTGAGAAAATTGAAATGGGTCAGGTATTTGTTGTGGAAGGGGTGAGTATCTCTTCTACCGATCCATCTGTTCCTCCTGGTTTTGAAAACCATAATAGAGTCCAAGCTCTTGTAGAAGAAGAGGAGGTTTCCACTTCTCAATTGGTTTTGGAAGACTCAGAGACAAGCATCACAAAGCTGTCCTCGTCCGAGCTGGTTCTCGAATGTAGCAAGAAACTGTGACTAAAAGCTAAAGTAACAGGTATGTTTCCCCATGGTACTTTAAGCAAAAAAAAAGAAGAAAAGCTCCCAAAATTCTAGTGTTCCTCATGACGTTTCAGCAACTATATAAACTTATGGATTTTGGTTCTCAATGGGGTTTAGACTTCCCCTCTGAAGAAAGATCGCCAGGACATGTTTAGCGATCTTGCGAAAAATCATGATGGATTATCCATAGGGGATGTTGAACAATCTTCTACTTGATAGTAGGATGATATTAGGCAGTCTTTCTAGCTTGCAAGTTGTTTCTTAATTCATAGGTTCGACAAGTCGTATCTTATGATTTTGATCTTCTTTGTGTCCTTTGAAGTGTTTTCTCTTTAGCTCAAACTTTGTTATGTTACTTTTGCTTAGGGCTACTTGATCATCTTTAGTTGTAAACGCCCGAACACGGCTTGTGTGCCTCTTATTATATTCTCTTTGATCGATCAAAAAAAAAAAAAAGATATCATCAAAAAACTTGAAGGGATTGTTTCTAAATAGATCTGGATTCCGAGTTCAACTTCATATGGACATATCACTGGAAAAACAAGCTCCAAATCCTAAATTAACTATAATAGATGAAAGAAAAGTCTTTTTTGTTCGATAGTTGGGGTCAACCATGAAATCGGACGTCAAACGAAGTTTCTAAGGTCTCTCTGAGCGAAGGCCGCGCAAGGGAGGAACTTATATTATGAATCTAACTTAGGGTTTTCACCTACTCGCATACCCGAAAAGAGCAATCTAGGGTTTGCATAAAGTTCGAACTAATGAGGGTCCCATTATTTTACCAGATACATACGGGTAAGGTTCAGAGAGAGAAAATATCAACCCTGAAGAAAATCATCCGACAGAGACCCTAGAGAAAATATCTTTCTCCATGTTATGCTGCTTCACTTTGGCCTCTGCATCTCAAGACATTTTCTTAGCATGTTCCATCTCTTCATCTACCATATGCACCTCCATATTAAGAACCTGTCTGAACTCTACTCACCCCGATGGATCCTGACAGAATTGAGTCATTCTCACAACTACCTCATATTGAAGTGAAGATTCTCACGATGGTCGTAAATATTTACAAGATCTTCAGAAGCAAGGCCGTTCGAGTTATCATTTTCATGATGCTAAAATTTCCAACAAGAGTATCACCCGAAGTTATAGAATACATGGGTCCCATGAAATCACCCCAGGGTTGTCTCTCTCGCACCATAATTCTCTTCTCGAAGGTCCTATGAAATTGTCAAGCCTGCTCATCCCCACTCTACCAAGGTCGAACTCGTTCTCACCATGAAGAGTATGCTACAAACGAGATATGAATTATAAGAAGTAAACTAAGGGAGTAACAACACACGACTAGGAGTTTCTCTATATGAGAATCGTCTTTCTCGCCTAAAACCATGTCCTCATACAATCCCTTCAAGTTTTGTCTCATCCAATCCCTTCAAGCCTTATCCTCTCCTAATCTATTCAAACCTAACCTCATGCCTAGAGTCTTATCCTTATCAAGGAATCCATCTCACATCTCATGGGATGCTTATATATTTTTTTGGGTCCACACTTTCCATGAAGAATCAAGAGAAGACATGCTTTTTCGTAACTAAGGGTAAAAACGTATAAGCACGCCACGGACACGTTTTGGCTCGAAGGGATCAAATTCACAACCTATAAAAAGCTAGGGAAGGTTAATTAGGTCATAAAAATCCAATAAGTCATTTCCTAAGAGTCTCAATACATCAAGAGTTCAAACGCAACAAAGACTCCTTTCGAAAAGAAGACATCCGCACATTCCAATAAGCAAAGACTTGAAAACTGATGACAATTCATAAGGAATTTCGGGGTACTTTCTGAAGAAACTATGTTCATCTATGTCTTCCCAACAACATACCAAAATGGAGCTTCAAATGGACAAACGAGCTAGGAGATGTGGTCCCAACACCGAAGTAAGTGCAATCTGAAAACTCATGAAATTTTTATACGAGATTTCTGAAGTCAAAAGTATGCATTGATTTGATTGGCCAAAAAAACTCGAAATCGAGCCATTATTTTTGTGTTAGAAAGCCTATCTCATTTTATTCAAAGTTGGGGTTTGGGACTCAAATCGGAGTCCATATAAAGAGTTGACATCCATTCTCTTCTAATTGTCTCAAATCTGAAGTTTTATGACGAACACCTAAAAGAACAGAATCCTTGGCAAATATGACTACTTCTATTCATTCAATGGTCAAATAAATATAATATATGATTAAGGAGGTATAAAGATCAAGACTTACCGAAGATGACTCAATGGGGAACGAAGGATGGGTATCTACATCAGCAAACTCATCAAGACTTACCGAAGATGACTCAACGGGGAACGAAAGATGGGTATCTACATCAGCAAACTCAAGATGATAAGTACTTATGTTAACTTCTATGTCATCAGTTTGAAGACTAGTATCGTCTTGAAAGAAGAACAAAACTACCATCGAAGAAAAAAGAAGATGTGATTATTTGGAAACATTCATGCCATGTTTGGAATTATGTGATCAAGAGTTAATTGCAAGCATTAAGTATAACGAACAGGTTTCTTCTAAAACTAATTCTACTTCAAGCAGAAAGAGGAATATGACTCCAACAAGGAAACCCAAGCCACCTAGTTGTCCAAATTAAGCCAAAAACGTTTTTTTACTCTCTCTTCATGTGTGGTCAGCCTCACGCGATGGGTTCCACTCGGATCTTTTGTTTCCCTCATGAGCACAAGAGCAGACAGAATTAGGGTTTTGACAAACATAATCCTGATTTGAGACTTTTCTCAATATTCCTAAAATAAGATATTATCAAAAGATCCAGGAAAGTATTCAAGTACTCACATCCATGCCTCTATACAAAGGTCACTCAAAGCCTTTCCAGCTTATGAAAGCATCAGAAATGCTACATATAAAGGCTTAAGAAATTTTGAAGAAAACAAAAGAAATTTGACTCGAATCAGGAAACCAACTTCCAAAAAGAGTCCAGGACTATGATGCACCGATACTGATACGGTGACACCGATACGTGGACTCGTCAATTTTTATAAAATGGGGATATGGTATACGGTGGGATAAGTGTATTTATTAAAAAAAATATTTAATATAATAATAATTCATTCTACTAAAAAATCATAAAATAAAAAAATCCGATAGATATTATTTTGAATATTAAAGTGAGCAAACATTAAATTTTCAGCATTTTGGGTTTCAGTCTTACTTATGCTAATTGAATGGATAAAATCATATATACTCTGATTTCTCTCTAAACAACATGAAAAACATGACTGCCCAATAAACCTTAAAGCTAGATTTTTCTAACACCGTTTCTTTTCTTTTTTTTGAAGCACCATAAAAATAAATACCAAGTCTTTTTTCTTTATAGTCAACAAGTTATTAGGTTTAGATATAATTATTCGATATGTTCATGAGTACAAATATCTATAAATATTCAGATTTTATGTATAAATTTATAAATATATAGATTTTGTATAAAAAACTAAATGTTAGATTATAAGAAGTATCCCCTCATAGAGTATCTGAGAGGTATCCCAGAGTATCCCCTGCCCTTTTTGTAATTAAAAAAAGGTGACACTTTAAATGGAGTATCTGATACGTATCCCCAAGTATCCGATACTGATACGGCGCCGATACGGATACGTCACCGATTTTAAAGTATCCGTGCTTCATAGGTCCAGGACGTGTTATACTTGTTTCTATCCTTACCCAAGTAAATCACAATTCATGCCGAAGTTTCTCCACATCCTTGAATGCAGACTTGTCAAGAAAAAAGGCAGAAGTAAACACAGAATTGCCCCTAGTTCGATATTTTGGCTATTTTGAAGAAAAGGGGATTTGGCCAAGAGAAGTGATCAAGTTCTTATCCAATCATGGAACCAGACCCATACACATGGTTTTCAAGTTACCTCAGCCTCCAATGCGTCCAACTAGATTTCAAGCCAAGCAAGGAAAAGAGTTTTAAGAGAAGGCAAAGGAATTTAACTTAAACAAGGAAATCTACTATGAATAAAATTCATGGAATATACTGGACCGGTTTCTAAACCTAGTGCACGTTCAAAATACTTCTATTTTCAATTTGATTCCAAAAAGGGAAGCCTTGAAGCAAAAGGGAAAAGCAAGTAGAGTTAAAAGAGGAAATCAAAGGAATTTAGCTCAAATAAGGAAATCAATGTCTTTTCTCCTTCCAAAACTCCTCCAAGGCGTGACTAAGAATTTATCACGTGTGAGAATGGTCTCCTAGGCCATTGGGACTTGGTTTATTCTCTCGGGATTTTTTCAGATGGATCAATGTTGAAGAGAATTAGGATTTTGACGAAAAAAGCCCTAATTTCAAGAATTTTGTGGAAAAGGGGATTTATTCTAAAAGAGAGGAGACCGAGTCTCTCCCATTCTCCTAGACGTTCTCTAAGCCTCTCTCAATCCCTTTTAGATCATTACTCTTCAACGAAAACGAGCTCATAAGGGATTTTGACCAAAATACCCTTATATTGCGGTTTTGAGTATTTTCAAAGAAGGAAGCCTTGATACAGCTAGGGACCGGCCAAGCTCTCATCTATTCATTCCAAAGGACTCATGCACGTGAATATTGAGTTCTCTAAGAAGGACGGCATTGAAACGGAATCCAGAAAAGCAGAATTTCAGGGAAAATAAAGGGAATCCGGCTCGAAACATGGAATTCGTGTTCATGATTTCCAAAACCAGGAACAGAGATGCGCCAATTCCTCTTGAAAGATGTGAATATGCTTAGGTAGGCTCCATATCTCTTTCATGCTAAAGAAAAATTAGGCTCATATTGGTTTTTGATGAAAATACCCTTGGTTTCAAAGATATGCATTTTCTCTCAGAAAAGGGGTGTATGGTTGGTACAAGGAATTGAACAAGTTCTCAACATGCAAGGTGCTGACCCCACAAGAAATATGCACGCCTACCAAGCCTCTTTGAGCATCTCCAGAGTGTCTAAAGGAGTTAGACGCGGACAAAAGAGAAATTAGGGTTTAGGTGGAGTACAAGCTTGAATTCAAAATTTACCTGAGATAGGGATTCCGAAACTTCAAAAGGTAAGTGCATGTCTTTGCTCACGGCACTTCATCAACATCAAGGCCATCCAGGAAACTGTTTAGAAACTCTCTCTTTCCCACATACACTTTGCACAAACTCTAAGCTCAAGGATGCACAAAGAGAGAAAATTAGGGTTTTGTCCAAATAAACCCTAATTAACAAATTCCATCCGTTCAAGACGGAAAATTTTGTCTCATCAAGATTTCATTATCATTAACGACCAACACAAAGTCCCAGGAAATTCCAAAGTCAAGAATCGATTCCGAGATCAGAGTTATAACAATCGAAGGCTAAACATCAATTCAGGGATTCTGCAAGTCTAAAAGGACGAAAAAGTTGTAATTGCGTACGAATGATTTGTTACCATCTATATACTCATCATAGAACAATCATGGTTCTACTCTGAGTAGGGGACTTAATGTAGATGGTGAAATTTGGATAAGGGGCAAAAGTGTCATTTCAACCCTATAGGAAGAATTCAACTCTCACGAGAGAGATTAAGCCCTTGGCCCTCAAGGCATCCTTAGCATCGATTTCTAGTATACGTCCCCGCGAGACACTGCTGGTCGTGATGCCGTGATTCCTAGCACACATCCTCAACGAGATACTGCTGGTCACGTAGGTTCTGTAGAGCGTCAAACGTCCCCGGCAGACTTATGAACCAGAACATCCGCAATTCCAGCATGTTTTCGCGAGATTCAGTTGATTGTGATTCCATGATTCCTAGTTTACGTCCTCAATGAGATACTTCTGGTCATGTAGGCTCTGTAGATGCGTAAATACGTCCCCGGCGGACTTATGACCCAGAGCGGAGATTTGCATATCTCCTGTAAGCACGACTCACCCTATTTGAGATCAAATACTGATTCATAGTACATCATCGTGAGATACACTGTTCATGTCTGCTCTAGGCCCTGACTCGACTTACTGAGGTTTCCGGATAACTCTTAGGACATCCCCACGAGATACGCTGGTTATTCTACCTCTGAGCATTTTCGACAGACTCCTAGAACATCCTTTCGAGATATACTGGTCTTGTTGGCTCATCATATGGACACATAGTTGATTCCTAGCACATCTCTGCAAGATACGCTGGTCAAAGACGTCTCGCAGAGACATTAAATCGGGCGTACAAAGCCTTTTCTCTCTCTTTCTCTAGGCCGAGTCCCAGCTGACCGCAAAGAGATACGGATCCATTAAGAAAATCTTCGGAGAGATTTTGATCCGTCCGCAAAAAAATCTCGGAGAGATTTTTGAGTCGTCCGCAAAAATCTAGGAGAGATTAAAATCTCTCTGCAAAAATCACGGAGAGATTTTTAAGCCGTCCGCAAAAATCTCTATGCAAAAATCACAGAGGGATTTTTGAGCCGTCCCCTCAAAAATCTCGGAGAGATTCAAATCTGGGCAAAAATCACAGAGAGATTTTTTGCAAAATCCGAGAGATTCAAATCTCTTCACAAAATTTCGGAGAGATTTAAATCTCTCATCAAAATCTCGGATAGATTCACATGATAGGCACACGCCCTACCTTGTGCTCAAGCCTATTTCTCAGTCTCTCAAATACACTCACGGCTAGTAAATTGAGCCTGAACTATACATGGCTCTCTTGAGCTCCGCATTCTCAACAAAGGACCCACAAACAATAATACGGTCTTCACATGACATATGTGACCATCCATGAAGAGAGGGAGATCAGCCTCAGCTCCTCTCACACTCTGCACATGATTCCTAAGGAATTCCATGCCTTTTCACGTGACTCATCCTAGTCATTCTCACAAATCAGAGAATATATCTTTATCTTGGCCAACTCGGCTAAAGAGAATATTTCTCTCTCAACATATCATCACAAAGGCTAACTCAACTTCACACAAATGGTGGGATATCAATTAGGGTTTTGGTTAGGCGGTCTACGGCAAGTGTGAGAAATACCCGGCTTATTTCTCACCGTAAAAGAGAGTAAAGGCGGTGGAATAATGAGATAAACTCAACCTATTTTATCCCTATTCCTGAAGAGACGGGAGAATTGTTCCGCACGACACGGAAAGCAATCCTTATCTTCACCGACTTGAGATTAGAGAATTCAACTATAAATAGGTCATCTATTTTCCAAGCTACGATCATCTTTCTCATAACCTCTCAGAGCAATGACTTGTTCTCTATCTGTCTCTTCATTCGCTTCCCTCCCTAAGACCAGCCCTAAACCTCCATCCATGTGACTGAAGCATCCATTGAACGGCCAATATGCGTGGTTTAGGCGAAGACTGTTCGTGCTCAACCTCCCGAAACTCACTTTCAAAAACCCTAGAATCCCACTTCTAACCTTTCTCATATTTTAGGTAACTACAGTGCTACATTCTAAAGGATCGAGAACAGAAAGGGAAATTTGATTCGAAAAATCGATGAAGGTATTTTTCTTGGCTATGCATCTGATAGTCGTGGTTTTCGAGTATTTAATCTCAGAACCCAAGTAATGATGGAATCAGCAAATGTTATCATTGATGATCTGAGTAATTTTCGTCATGATGACTCTCCAGCTGAATTGCCTCCAACAGAGACAATTGAGAAAGTCAAAGAAATTCCATAATCAGTAGAAGTTATTCCAACGGTTGCTGATCCTGACGTTCCCAGTGACGAGGAGAAAATCCCTAGTCAGGCTATTCCTGTTGAACAAGAACGTGCTCCTCCACGATACCTCTGGGTTCAAAGGAATCATGATACTAACACTATTATTGGAGGTAAAGATTCCACAACTAAGATGAGAGGACAACTTCAAAATATTTGCAATTATGGTTGTTATTTATCGCAAGTAGAACCGAAAAATATTGATGAAGCTCTTAGTAATCCCTTTTGGGTAAATGCAATGCATGAAGAGTAAAATCAATTTCAAAGACAAGATGTACAGGAGCTCGTACCTTGTCCCTCCAATATAAATATTGTTGGTACTAAATGGATATTCAAGAACAAGTCAAATGAATTTGGCACCATAGTCAGAAACAAGTCTAGACTTGTAGCTCAAGGATATTCATAGATTGAAGGTATCGATTTTGACGAGACTTTTGCCCCTGTGGCACGCCTTGAGTTCATTAGACTGTTATTAGCTCATGCTTGTTTTCTCAAGGTTAAGCTATTTCAAATGGTCGTGAAATCCGCATTCTTAAAAGTATATTTGAAGGAAGAGGTCTATGTTGCTCAACCTAAAGGATTTGAAAGTTCAAAATTTCCAGATCATGTCTTTAAGCTCAAAAAGGCATTATATGTATTAAAACAAGCACCTCGTGCCTGGTTCAAAAAACTAACTACTTCTCTTATTATGAAAGGTTTTTAGAGAGGTGGAGCTGATAAAACATTGTTTACCAGGTGGAGTAGGAAAGATGTGGTCATTGCTCAAGTTTATGTAGATTATATCATCTATCGATCAACTTCTGAGAAGCTCGCTAGAGATTTTCAAGTCTCTCTTGGAAGGGAATTTGAAATGAGCAATGTTGGTGAATTGAAATTCTTTTTGGGTTTACAAATTCAACAACACAAGGATGGATTTACTTATCTCAAGGAAAATATGCGAAGGATCTTGTTACAAGGTTCGGTCTTGATAAGACAACTCCAAAACTGACTCATATGCCCACCACTGGTAAACTACATCGAGATGAGAAAGGAGTAAATGTATATCAAAAACTCTATCGATCTATCATTGGAAGTCTTTTATATCTCATAGCTACTAGACCTGATATTGCTTTTAGTGTTGGTTGTTGTGCTAGGTTTCAGGCTAATCCAAATGATTCTCATCTTGCAGCTGCAAAAATCATCATGTGATACATTTAACATACTATCGGGTATGGTCTATCTTATACTTTTGATACTAACACTGATCTTACTGCCTATTCAGATGTTGATTGGGCAGGATGTGTGGAAGACAGAAGGGTACATCTGGGGGTTTCTACTATGTAGGGTTCAATCTTGTAGCTAGGCATAACAAGAAACAAAATTCACAATCCCTATCAACATGTGAAGCAGAATATATTGCTGCATGCTCATGTTGTACTCAACTCCTATGGATGAAACAAATGCTTGCTGATTATGGAATTGACACTGGAATAAGGAAGATCTTTTATGATAACTCTAGCACGATTCGCATAACTGAGAATCCTGTTGAGCACTCAAGAACTAAGCACATTGACATAAGGTATCATTTTATTAGAGATCTCTATGAAAATTGAATCATCAATATGGAATTTGTGCCTTCTGAACAACAATTGGGTGGTATTCTCACCAAACCATTAGATATTGCTACGTTTCAACACTTCTGGAAGTCTATTGGTGTTGTTTTAGTTCATTAAATCTTTTCAAGCTTTTTGCCCCTGAACTTATCTAGATATTTTGGGCAATCAACGTTTGGAATTTCAGTGTAGTGTTGTTTCAATTCCGCATTTGTTTCTAGTAGTTAAATTTCTGTTAGGTATCAAAGTATAAAAAGAAATCCTTTTTTTCTTGTAAAAGTAAGGTCGCTCTTGTTGTTCTTTTGGGAATGGCATTTTATGGGGGAGATTTCTTAATTGAACTTGTGCTTAATTGCCAAATTTTTGTGGGGAGTGCGGCTGTGGAATATTGTAGGAGTTATTTTGTATCTTTATAAACTCCTTGATGAATACACTAAGTTTCGACTATGTGAAATCATCGAAACAAAGTTGATATGTTCTCTTTTAGTCATGAAGTATCTATTTGAGAATTTCATTATGATCCCACTAGTTTTCGTACCTTTGCCAATTTATATTGACAAAAAGGGGGAGAATTAGTTTGTAGTTCACACTACATATACATATGGTTTACAGATCATTATGTAAGGGTGAGTGATACATATCACCATAGTATTGTTGTCAAAGTTGTGATACAATTGAACTTTGATGTTGTGTAATGATACTATGACACTGAATAACAATGATTGAGAACAACTGCTTTCTCATTGTTATGGCTACGAATCTTCAACAACTATGATGCTGAGTTGAACACATTCATAATCACCGGAGTACTTGGAAGTGACGAATATTTCGAGTGATGTTGAAGATACAAGGAAATCAAGCATTTGGATGAGAAACAAAGTTTATTCATTTTGTAATCCATATGTATTGATAGTTTTGTCACTAAAATTGATAAAGGGGGAGATTCTTAGAGCAATGCGCAGTCAAACTCGCAAGCGTTGATATGTCAAGCTTTTTTGTCAAGTTTAGGTGTCAAAACTATAAGTCTTGATTTCTAGTCTACTTATTGCCATGTATCGGACTAGGATAAAATGTATAGTTGAGCTTTAGACTTCACAGCGTTCATCGATTGAAGACGAAGATCTACTGAGGAGAGCTTGGAGGAACTTCATCAACAAAAGGTATGTGGAGACTGTTGATGGTGGTTTTTAGACAAAGGATAAAATCGTAAAACCCCATGACCTAGTGTTACCCGCAACACATTAACTAAGAGCATTTAACCTGTGTGTAAACAATTAATAGGGGTATTTTTTCAAAATACCAGATTAGGGTTTTCAACGCAGAACCCTAATTCCAAAACCAAGCCGCATACTGCGCACTATGGCAACAATGCCAAACCAAGCCGCACCCTGCGCACCATGGCAACAATGCCAAACCAAGCCGCATACTGCGCACCATGGCGACAATGCCAAACCAAGCCGCACCCTGCGCACCATGGCAACAATGCCAAACCAAGCCGCATACTGCGCACCATGGCAACAATGCCAAACCAAGCCGCATACTGCGTCCAATGGCAACAATGCCAAACCAAGCCGCACCCTGCGCACCATGGCAACAATTCCAAACCAAGCCGCACCCTGCGCACCATGGCGACAATGCCAAACCAACAGCCGCACCCTGCGCACCATGGCAACAATGCCAAACCAAGCCGCATACTGCGCACCATGGCGACAATGCCAAACCAAGCCGCACCCTGCGCACCATGGCAACAATGCCAAACCAAGCCGCACCCTGCGCACCATGGCAACAATGCCAAACCAAGCCGCATACTGCGCACCATGGCGACAATGCCAAACCAAAAGCCGCACCCTGCGCACCATGGCAACAATGCCAAACCAAGCCGCATATTGCGCACCATGGCAACAATGCCAAACCAAAAGCCGCACCCTGCGCACCATGGCAATAATGCCAAACCAAGCCGCACCCTGTGCACCATGGAAACAAGGCCATATTTCCAAGCCGCTATACCTTTGGCCCACGCCAAATACAGCGCCCTAGGCTTGCAAGACTTGCAACTAGGTCAACATGGCCGTACGTGGCATTGGCACATGCCAACACGTATCGCAGGCCATATTTCCAAGCCGCTATGCCTTTGGCCCACGCCAAATATAGCGCCCTAGGCTTGCAAGACTTGCAACCAGGTCAACATGGCCGTACGTGCCATTGGCACATGCCAACACGTATCGCAGCCATATTTCCAAGCCGCCATGCCTTTGGCCCACGCTAAATATAGCGCCCTAGGCTTGCAAGACTTGCAACTAGGTCAACATGGCCGTACGTGCCATTGGCACATGCCAACACGTATCGCAGGCCATATTTCCAAGCCGCTATGCCTTTGGCCCACGCTAAATATAGCGCCCCTAGGCTTGCAAGACTTGCAACTAGGTCAACATGGCCGACGTGCCATTGGCACATGGCAACACGTATCGCAGGCCATATTTCCAAGCCGCTATGCCTTTGGCCCACGCTAAATATAGCGCCCTAGGCTTGCAAGACTTGCAACTAGGTCAACATGGCCGTACGTGCCATTGGCACATGCCAACACGTATCGCAGGCCATATTTCCAAGCCGTTATGCCTTGGGCCCACGCCAAATATAGCGCCCTAGGCTTGCAAGACTTGCAACTAGGTCAACATGGCCGTACGTGCCATTGGCACATGCCAACACGTATCGCAGGCCATATTTCCAAGCCGCTATGCCTTGGGCCCACGCCAAATATAGCGCCCTGGGCTTGCAAGACTTGCAAGCAGGTCAACATGGCCGTCACGTGCCATTGGCACATGCCAACACGTATCGCAGGCCATATTTCCAAGCCGCTATGCCTTTGGCCCACGCCAAATATAGCGCCCTAGGGTTGCAAGACTTGCAACTAGGTCAACATGGCCGTACGTGCCATTGGCACATGCCAACACGTATCACAGTCATATTTCCAAGCCGCTATGCCTTTGGCCCACGCCAAATATAGCGCCCTAGGCTTGCAAGACTTGCAACTAGGTCAACATGGCCGTACGTGCCATTAGCACATGCCAACACGTATCGCAGGCCATATTTCCAAGCCGCTATGCCTTTGGCCCACGCCAAATATAGCGCCCTAGGCTTGCAAGACTTGCAACTAGGTCAACATGGCCGTACATGTCATTGGCACATGCCAAACACACACGCCGGTAGCCTAAGCTTACAAACCGTGCAACCTACCAACAAGGCATTCCGCACATTCCATTGGCACATGCCAAACACACACGCCGGTAGCCTAATTTGCAAACCGTGCAACCTACCAACAAGGCATTCCGCACATGCCATTGGCACATGCCAAACACACACGCTGGTAGCCTAACTTGCAAACCGTGCAACCTACCACCAAGGCATTCCGCACATGCCGTTGGCACATGCCACACACGCCACTAGCAGCTCGCATTACCACTTATGCTCGAGGTGCAACTCGCTACTTAAGGCATTCCGCACATGCCATTGGCACATGCCACATGCGTCCCGCAAGAAAGATCACTTGCACGCAAGATGCAACCAACACTCGAGACATCAACACAACCGGGGATGCTTTCTAGGGTTTTGGTTTGGCGGTCACAAAGATGTAGCGTATAATACGCCACATTAAGAAAGCGTGAAAAGGAATAAAGCGGTCAAATAAAAGAGGAAATAATGGTGAAAAACGTTTTCACCCATAAACACCATGCGGTTACCACCTCCTCCCATTATTTCACCATTTACTCTCTTCCTTCATGAGGCCGGGGACGTTTCAATCTCGACTTGTATAAATAGGTCTTACCTATTTCCACCAGACAACAAGTCTCTTTGTCAAAGGAGAAAAATACTACACTCTCGAAAGGCAACTTTGCAAGCTCGCCAAAAGCTTCCATCTCTTGCAAGCTTCCTAAGCTTTCACTTTCGATACAAGTCGAGATACTACTCTCCTCAACACCTTTCTTTGCTTCCCTCCCCAAATCAACCCTTCTCCTCCACTTTGTGACCGAAGCAAGTCCGGAACGCCATTTCTTGGTTTAGGCCGGACTTGTACAGTTGATCTCTCGAATCTATAAAGTGCTCACGTGCAAAGACATTTGTTTAGGGTTTGAACCAGCTTTCTCAATCACCTACCGAATTTATCGAAATCGGCAGAAACGATTTTTACCCATAAATAGAGACTTAAACTCATCTATCACACACAAGTCTATTTCTTTCTATCTCCTATTGAGACTAAGTCGTATAGCTATATAGACTTTAAATTATACACATTTGATATTTCGAGTTGAGTTTAACTCGCTTACATATTTATCTAAATATGTGTTGGTAAGCTTTCGCTTTAACCAAGTTCATCTTTGATTCTTGACGAAAGTCAAAAGATGATCATGTGAAAATTACATGGTAACATCTTATATAATTTATGTGAGACAAGTCATTTGAGGTAGACTATAAATGTTTCGTATTGATCATTTGATCACTTGAAAATTGCTTTGAAGCTAATAGTTTGTGTGAGACAGCTATTCTCGTCTTCTATGAAATGTGAGTTTAGAACAATTAACCGATATAGCACAGTATGCGTACTTGTATGCTACATGTTGTAAAAATATTCCAGGTCCGGGAACTTAATATGCATACCTGTATGCGTACTGTTTTAACAGTTGAAGTCAGGGAACTATTAGTATGCGTACACGTTTGCATACTGATTTCAACTGAGTCGGTCGTGAACGACAATGCGTACTTGTTTGCATACAGGCGGACATCCAAGTACGGAACTCTAAGTTTGCATACCCGTATGCAAACTTGAGTGGTTAAGTTCTAAAATCGGTCAAGTATGTTTTCATACTCATGAACAAATACATTTATATAATAAGGAATGCAATCTTTGCAAACCGTGGCTAAAATGTTCATGAATTGATTCGAGTGAGTCAAATCCGATTTTTCTTCAATTGTGTCTTGTATACTTCTATGAAAATATAAACAATTGAACAACTCTACGAGTAACACAACTAGATTCATTTGAGTCATTTGGTCTAGATGTTTTAAGATGAACAAGGTTAATATGAAAGTGCGACTAACTCTGGTTAACTATTTGTTGATGGTGGATTTTAGTTCAGGGCTAAAATTGTAAAACCATTATTTTTACGTGCTGTCACCCCGCAAAGGGATCCATGCATTAAAGCTTTAACAAAGTTTTCCTTTCATGTTAAGTACGTTTCCACACCCAGTACGGAGACCAGATGCAACAACGGACTAAATATTTATTAATTAAGGTGTTAGAGCATAGCTCGGTTGAACTCACCAAGCATTGGTATGTCAAGTTTGGTTGTCATATTTTAGTAACAAAACTCATCTAGAGTCGTTTGTTTAAATACGGAGTCAACTTCGTTTAGGTTAGACTAGAAATTTTAAGAATGTTGAGACATACAAGTATTATCAAGACCTGGAAAATGTGAAGAAGTAACAGGACTACAACGACGACATCATCCTTCCACTTGAGGTTAATAATATTGACTTGAACTCGATTCATTCCTAACATATATTTCAAGTCGTGTTATAATGTAAACATAAATGCGAAGCTGTATATACTGTACATTTTGTATAAACTGTAGTGATGTGACATGATCATAATAGTTTATCATAGTATTAGGGAATTATACTACGAGTATAAAACTTATCTTTTGAGATTCGTAGATATGACATCGACATAATCTTGTATATATTGTTATGATTATGTGAGTGGGTTATGGTGAAGATTTCATCCAAGGAAAATAATGTTTTACATTTTTTAAAAGGAAGTACATTCATGAACTTGTTTCATGAATCGAAAGGGAAATCATTAGGCTTATTGGTCCGGCTATTCATTGCAAATCTTTGGATGACCAATATGTGTGAGTTGGTAGAACCGATCTTAACTTAGGTTATGTATCTTAGTATAACTAATCGCAATTCCTGACTTATGATTTGGTTTGACTGGGTTTTGTTAATTGGTGTAACCGATCCTAAATAATCACCATGTGATGGTATGATCGAGTAATTGGTGTGACCGATCATGAGTATATGTGTGATCGATCCTTGTAATTGGTGTAACCGATCATAAGTAATACCATGTATAGATGAAACCGATCCTTGTAACTGGTATTACCTATCCTAGTGACTGGTGTGACCGATCGCAAGTGTTTCCATAATTAGGTATAACCGATCCCAGTGATTAGTAGAACCGATTAAACCCATGTATGTGATTTGATATTGATCAATCACATAGTAGTCTTGGAAAACATGGTGAACCAAATCTAAGATTGTTTGGAAGTGTGGTATAACCGATTCCAATAATGCAAATCCATCTATATATGAAATAAGGATTTGCAGTGAAAAGATGTCAACATACTTTCAACACCTAACAATAACACTTATCATTTATTGTTCAAAGATACTCCTTAGTACTCTAGGTGATCCTGTGCCGAAATAAATTAAGAATCTTTTAATTAAGGTTTTTGGTTTTATATGTTTTAATTACCAACAATTAATGCATATCTCTAGAGAATAAAAATTATTAATGTGCATTTACTAATTGAAGATTTTCTATTGAGAGATTTCGAAAATATTGGACAAGCATTTATTGAAATTAGGAAAACCGAATTTTTCCATTCATTGCAAATCTTGAGAATACTTTCCGTTTTGGAAATTCCTTGGTGTCCAAACATCCTTGGTCTATAAATACCTAAGTTTGCATTTCTAGAAACTATCCTAAGAGCCAAACAAACTTCATTTCTTGTTGTTTCTGGTGGAGCCGTCTATTCGGAGAGGAAAGTATCCTAATTAAGTGAAATCTCTTACGACCGCTCGTTCAAAGGCTTTTGTGGGATCAAGAAGCTCTACGAGTACCGTTAGTGGGAAACTAGATAATTGCATTGTTATTAGTTTTGGATTGATTTGATTGACTAACAGTTTTTGAAACTTTGATTGCACCTAGTTTTTTTATGCTTGAGAATCTTCTTATGATATAGGATTCACTCAAACTAGATCAAGTATCGACGGGATCTTTAGAACCGTAGTTAGATCTAAAGACATCTTGTGATAATCCATTGTTAACAGACTCCGTTCTGTGCGTGATTGATCACAAGAGATTCAAGTGGTGTTGTGAAGGTTATTGAAGATTAAAGAAAATTTGTAGACGAAGAAGATTTCTTATTGGTTTTCGTATCTTGTGAATTGTGCGCACAAACCTTGATCGTCTGGGATCCAACTAGAATCATATTTATTCTATTGATTAGTTGCGTGAGATCGGCATTCTCAATATATCTCTTTGAGATTTATTTTGATTGAGTGAGTATCTATACTTGGCTAGTTTGGTAGTCAAAGTTAGATTGATCTAACCAGACAAAGGAGTTTATTAGATTAAACGGAAGAGTCATTGTCAACAACTCATCTATATCTTGTAGCAATCGATTAGAGTGGTTACCAAACAGATTCTTCCTTTACTGTTCGGAATACGATCCAAACGACTTGCTATTCACGTGCGTGACTCTAGAAGTCGAAGGAGCAGGGATACTGACGAAGCTAAGTAGGTAGGGGTAGTCTGCTTGGTCTCAACTATACGAAGTTGGTATTAGATTTTGTATAACGGCTTAATTATGAGAGTATTCAAAACTGGACAAGGTCCCCGAGTTTTTCTGCATTCGCGGTTTCCTCGTTAACAAAAACTTGCTGTAATTTCTGTATTAGAATTGTTTATTATAATAAAGTAAATACACGTGTACGTTAACTCCGTAATACTTGATAGTGATCCTATAGAGTTTGGTTATCGCTGAACCTATTATCAAGTAACAAACTTTTTTATAGTATTGTCTCGATCTCGTATCCATAGACAATCACAATAAGTGTGAACCAAATTGTAATATTGTCTCGACTTTGTCCATAGACGATCACATTAGGTAGAGGACTTATAGGTTGAAAAAAAAATTGTGGTGTATTTGGGTACCCTCGTCTTTTCATAAGGAAAAAGAAGTGCTTACGATGGCATGTAAAGTTTTCCAGACCTTTCTCTTGTGCCTAAATAGTTGCTTGTAGCACTCCTAAAGCCTCCGCTTCTTGTGGGTCTGGGGTTGTTGACTGTCCTGCTTTTCCTCCTCCTGAGTTGCCTACATCATCTCTTAGAATTATATCATAGCTTGAAGGTAAAATTTTAGAAATCCAAGTAGCTTCAACATTAATTTTAAGAGGGTCCTTTAGAGGTGTCTGCCAAACTGGAGTTAGAGTTTGCTTATGTTGTTTTTTAGTTTTTTCCTGTGTACTACTTCTTTTTGACCAGAAAGCAACATATCCTTGTATTTCTATAGCCAAGGTCTTAGTTGGTGTTGATTTGTTTTCAAAAACCCTGTTGCATCTTTCCTTCCAAATGAACCACATCTTAGTAAGCATTAGTTCCAAAGAAATCTCTTTTCTGGGGTTATTGATCCAATCCTTACAAAGTTCTAAAAATGTACTTGAATAATCTATGTTAAGAGAGATGGGATTAGAAGCTGAATTCCATACTTCTTTAGCATAAGGGCAGTGTAATGGAAGATGTTCAGTACTTTCGATTTCGGGGCCCACACATATGGTACAATGAGGTTCAACATCTTTCACGTTTCCACATAATTTAGAGTTAGTGGATAAAGCATTTTGAAGGCACTTCCATAGAAATAGTTTTATTCTTTGAGATATATCTAATTTCCATACAACTATCCAAAAAGAGTCAGGCAAATCCAGACTACTATATCAACACCAGTTTCATTCAATTTGCTTCTAATATAAAAATTGTCTCCACTACAAGTCAAATTAAACACTTTTCAAAAGAATGTGCACAAATATATATTTATTCTGAACTTATGTGGCATTTACTAATAAGTTAACATGATTTTTATACTAGACACATAGTTTTCAAAATGGTTTATCATTTTGGAATCTAGCATGCACTGTTAATACATAAACTACGCTTTAGTATGGTGATAAAGTCATAGGGTCATTTTGAAATCTGAGTTTGAAATTCGCTAGTACCAAATATTTTGTCTCTTTGCCTATAATATTTTTTTTGAATCCGAATCGGGATGTCTGACTCAGATTAATTTCATGGGCATCAATTACATTCAACTTTCAAATTTTACAAATGATTCTTCTTGATGTAGTTTTTTTTTTTTTTTTTTTTTTCCGCCTAATTCGACAGACCCTAGGTAGACCCTCTACCTAGCAAAAACAAATCCAAAAATTATTTTCATATTCAAATACGGATGTCGCATTGAACATTTGTTATCCTAGAAGACAATATAGAAAGCATTATTAGCCTCAAAATAGACCTTTCTCATGTATCAAGGGTCATTTTATATGAATCTACTACCGGATCCAGGTATTACAGCGGAACGAAGTTTTCCTTTCACGTTAAGTACAGCTTCACAACCAGGTACATATACCAAATGCAACAACTAGACTAAATGTTTATTAATGAAGGAAAACAAAAATGTGTTTACGAAGTAAAAATATAGATACTTATTTTGAAGTGAGTTGGGTCAGTGACTTAATTCTTCGTTATTTAATGTAGGAACCGTAGATGTAAGAAGTGAATCCCCAAAGTGAGTCATCCCCTTCTTCGCAGGAAAATTTTCTTGAAACGTTATCACCGTAGCAGTCTACGTGATAGGAAGAAAAGTTGCCGAAGTCACTGAAGCAAAGAGAGAAGACACACAAAAAATAATCCCCACCCTTCCGATAAACATCAGCTTCCAAACTACAATATTTGAAACCAATACGAGTGTTGATGGTGGTTTTTAGACAAAGGATAAAATCGTAAAACCCTATGACCTAGTGTTACCCGCAACACATTAACTAAGAGCATTTAACTCAGGTGTAAACAATTAATAGGGGTATTTTTCAAAATACCAGCATTAGGGTTTTCAAACGTAACCCTAATTCCAAAACCAAGCCGCATATCGCGCACCATGGCAACAATGCCAAACCAAGCCGCATACATCGCGCACCATGGCAACAATGCCAAACCAAGCCGCACCCGCGCACCATGGCAACAATGCTAAACCAAGCCGCACATCCGCGCACCATGGCAACAATGCCAAACCAAAAGCCGCATATCGCGCACCATGGCAACAATGCCAAACCAAGCCGCATATCGCGCACCATGGCAACAATGCCAAACCAAGCCGCACCCGCGCACCATGGCAACAATGCCAAACCAAGCCGCACCCTCGCGCACCATGGCAACAATGCCAAACCAAGCCGCATATCGCGCACCATGGCAATAATGCCAAACCAAGCCGCACTATGCGCACATGGCAACAATGCCAAACCATGCCGCAATCGCGCACCATGGCAACAATGCCAAACCAAAGCCGCATATTGCGCACCATGGCAACAATGCCAAACCAAGCCGCATATCGCGCACCATGGCAACAATGCCTAAACCAAAAGCCGCACTCAAGCGCACCATGGCAACAATGCCAAACCAAGCCGCACTCGCGCACCATGGCAACAAGGCCATATTTCCAAGCCGCTATGCCTTTGGCCCACGCCAAATATAGCGCCCTAGGCTTGCAAGACTTGCAACTAGGTCAACATGGCCGTACGTGCCATTGGCACATGCCAACACGTGTCGCAGGTCATATTTCCAAGCCGCTATGCCTTTGGCCCACGCCAAATATAGCGCCCTAGGCTTGCAAGACTTGCAACTAGGTCAACATGGCCGTACGTGCCATTGGCACATGCCAACACGTATCGCAGCCATATTTCCAAGCCGCTATGCCTTTGGCCCACGCTAAATATAGCGCCCTAGGCTTGCAAGACTTGCAACTAGGTCAACATGGCCGCACGTGCCATTGGCACATGCCAACACGTATCGCATGCCATATTTCCAAGCCGCTATGCCTTTGGCCCACGCCAAATATAGCGCCCTAGGCTTGCAAGACTTGCAACTAGGTCAACATGGCCGCACGTGCCATTGGCACATGCCAACACGTATCGCATGCCATATTTCCAAGCCGCTATGCCTTGGGCCCACGCCAAATATAGCGCCCTAGGCTTGCAAGACTTGCAACCAGGTCAACATGGCCGTACGTGCCATTGGCACATGCCAACACGTATCGCAGGCCATATTTCCAAGCCGCTATGCCTTGGGCCCACGCCAAATATAGCGCCCTAGGCTTGCAAGACTTGCAACTAGGTCAACATGGCCGCACGTGCCATTGGCACATGCCAACACGTATCGCAGCCATATTTCCAAGCCGCTATGCCTTTGGCCCACGCCAAATATAGCGCCCTAGGCTTGCAAGACTTGCAACTAGGTCAACATGGCCGTACGTGCCATTGGCACATGCCAACACGTATCGCAAGCCATATTTCCAAGCCGCTATGCCTTTGGCCCACGCCAAATATAGCGCCCTAGGCTTGCAAGACTTGCAACTAGGTCAACATGGCCGCACGTGCCATTGGCACATGCCAACACGTATCGCAGCCATATTTCCAAAGCCGCTATGCCTTTGGCCCACGCCAAATATAGCGCCCTAGGCTTGCAAGACTTGCAACTAGGTCAACATGGCCAAGACATGTCATTGGCACATGCCAAACACACACGCCGGTAGCCTAACTTGCAAAACCGTGCAACCTACCAACAAGGCATTCCGCACATGCCATTGGCACACACACACACGCCGGGGTAGCCTAACTTGCAAACCGTGCAACCTACCACCAAGGCATTCCGCACATGCCATTGGCACATGCCAAACACACACGCCGGTAGCCTAACTTGCAAACCGTGCAACCTACCACCAAGGCATTCCGCACATGCCGTTGGCACATGCCACACACGCCACTAGCAGCTCGGCATTACAACTTACGCCGAGGTGCAACTCGCAACGAAGGCATTCCGCACATGCCATTGGCACATGCCACATGCGTCCCTAGCAGCACCACTTGCACGCAAGATGCAACCAACACTCGAGACATCAACACAAACTTGGGGATGCTTTTAGGGTTTTGGTTTGGCGGTCACAAAGATGCAGGCCGTACACTACGCTCACATTAAGAAAGCGTGAAAAGGAATAAAGCGGTCAAATAAAAGAGGAAATAATGGTGAAAACGTTTTCACCCATTAACACCATGCGGTTACCACCTCCTCCCATTATTTCACCATTTACTCTCTTCCTTCATGAGGACAGTACGTTTCAATCTCGACTTGTATAAATAGGTCTTACCTATTTCCACTGTAACAACAAGTCTTGGTCAGAGAAAATACTACACTCGTAAAGGCAACTTTGCAAGCTCTCCCAAAAGCTTTCATCTCTTGCAAGCTTCCTAAGCTTTCACTTTCTTCGATACAAGTCGAGATACTACTCTCGGGTCTCAACACCTTTCTTTGCTTCCTCCCCAAATCAACCCTTCTCCTCCACTTTGTGACCGAAGCAAGTCCGGAACGGCCATTTCTTGGTTTAGGCCGGACTTGTACAGATTGATCTCTCGAATCTATAAAGTGCTCACGTGCAAAGACATTTGTTTAGGGTTTGAACCAAGTTTCTCACCACCTACCGAATTTACCGAAATCTAATTAAACGATTTTTACCCATAAACAATTGGCGACCACAGCGGGAGGATTGATCTATCGGCCACAATGTCGACTGTCGATCTGCTCTTCGACCCGCATGTCAAGATGGTGGGGAAGGCGACTCAATCCGACTCAACTACCGACAACTACTAGCTGTAAAACTACACGAGAAAACTGGGACTTGTTAAAGATGCTACCAGCAATTGGGGATCCGTTCACTAGACGTTGAAAAACTACACTTGAAAATGGGACTCGTTAAAGATGCTACCAAAGAATTGGGGACTTGTGACTCATCCGACTCAACTGCTGACAACCCGGTTATCGCTGATTAAAACTACACTAGAAAGCCGGAGACTCACCGAATACGCTACCAAAGAATTGGGACTAATGGCGATGCTACCAAAGAAGGCCGCCTTTACACTGAGAGGGGCGTGTTCACAAAACCTATGAAGTGAGTAAATTTAGATCGCACAAGATATACGATCTATTTTTAGGTCCTTAGTAAAACCGTCATACTATCGAGTCTTGTGCCTATTGCTAGCACACACTTTCATAAAAGCAATATTCCTTTCCCAAAACATAATCGAGTCATATTATCAAAACCATTCATCCTATAAATAATCCAATACCCTAAAAAGCTACCAGCTGTCTATCAAAGGTCAAGTTTTGAACCAGACATCCAATATGTCTTTCAAAAAAAAAAAAACCTAAATGAAAGTTTAACGGAGAAACGTTCAAGGAAAATCATCCAACAAGTCCGCTTCTTTTGGAGAAAGTCAACTTCGCATCTTCAAGAGCCGCTCTTCATAGTCAACATCTTGGAAAGCTTTTCGAGTTCCATCTCCCGTCGTGCAATCTCCTCGGCAAAAAAGGCTTTCGATTGTCGCATCTTTCAACTTTTGGATCTCGGCAAGGCCTTCGACAAACCACGAAGTGTTGAACTCCTTTTCTACGCACACGTCGCGATGGTGCTCCCAAATGGGCAATAACGTCTTCGTAAACGGTGTGATGGGCCACCTCACACATGTCCTCAATGGAAGATAAAGCCTCTTCCACACGCTAACCAAACGCAAATCGACTAGTGACTTTTTGGTTGTGGCCATATGTCCGTGCTTCTCCCATATTCTCGTGTACAACGCCTCATGCTTAGTCGGCACGCCGAAGCCGCCAACCAAAGACATGACCGGATAAGGAACCAAGTACGGGGATCAAAATGGCGCCCGCACTGGCCTCACTACTCGCAGAGGGTCTTCTTCCATGTCTACGACAAAGCAACCATCGAGAATCATCCACCGTTTGAACCACATCCGTGTTCCGGCAATTGGCTAACGCTCATCTCCAAGTCACCAACGGTGGTCACCAAAGGCAAGTTTTCATGCGCTCTACCCCTTAATCATCCTCCGAACCGGATTCCTCCTCGCGAACTTGAGTCGATATTTCCCAAAAGAGGAAACAAAAGAAGAAAGAAAAGAAGTGCGAAACTCACCGAACCACTTCCCAAATGTAACCAAGGTCGCCGGAGGAATCACTCTCACTTGTTGAATCTTCTTCTCTCTCGACTCATCATCGCTATGAGAAGGCTCAATGTCGCCGGAGTTCTTTGAAGAAATTGCCGTCTCCCGGCAACGCAAGAGCAAGCGAAAGCATTAACACTACCGAAGCCCCCGAAGGAAACAAGACACATATTCTCGCCCGAAATTCACGTGTTTTGAGACAAACCAATGAAGAGGCGACACATACCCGGTTATTGGAAGAATCGAAAGACACAAGGGCCGTGGGAGGATCTTGTGAAACCGTCCGGAACCCGCCAAAGACGATTCTTCGTTCTCCGTTCGCTTGGCCCGGGGGCTTTCCGAATTGCTAGGCAACTTTCGCTTGGGATCTCTCAACATTGGATACTCCTTCTAAATGCTGGGAAGGTTTGCAACGAACGTTTTCCACCACGTTATTCACAAAATCTCGATCATAGTAAACTCGTCGCACCAAAACTCATTATAGCCGAAGGTCGTCGGTTACTCTTCCCATTTGAAAGAAGGAAAGACGGATACCCGGCTTAAGGGCATCAAGCGCCAAGGGCGACACGCAATGAATCCTTAGGGATCACCGGCCGGTAAACAAGAGGCACCCTTGATCGAAACCCATGTGACGAGCAAAGACGGCCAATATTGTAAGCAGCCTATCCGAAAGACCCCACGAAGAAAGACGGATATAACCGGCAAGCGGCTTTGAATGAACAGTTGCCACCAACGCTCAAAGCGTCATCAAGACAAAGACATGAGCGAGCAGTAAGAAAAAGTGTCAATTTGAGTCACCGACTTATGGACCGGCCCCCATGGATGAAAATTGATTTCATGCAACTTATCAAGAAAACTAACCAAGCTCACGCCAACTCTTGACGCCCGTTCACCCATCGAAGAATTCTGGGAGCCACCCCAACTCACGGAAGCTTAAGGAAGCTGGTTTGAGCATACTTCTCAAAGTGCTCCCATAGCCGACTTGCGTAAAAGCAACGTGCACATATGAATCCACTTTCATGAAACCATTCGAAACTTGCATGTTCGCAACTAGGTGATCCAGATGCACATACAGGAACCAAGGAACAACTTGCCAATGGGAAGAACTTCACCCTTTGCCAACTTCACAAAGAATCGCTAACAACTCCGGTCTTATTCCTTTCTTGCCGTAACCGTCATCAAAAATGTCTCTCGGACAACCAGAGAGCCAAAATGCTACGACATGAAGATCAATGCCTGCTCGTGCTCCAACTCGTCCGAAACCATTGAGATATCCACCAACCGTAAGGGCACCTTTCATCCTCTTTCCGGCTAATCCTTCGACTTCGCAATGGAGTCTTTCCGAGCAAAATCCCCCAACTTAGCGGCCAGGTCATCCCGCATCTTCACCTCACTTTAGATAATTGGATTTTAAGATTCCCTACACGAAGATTAAACAAGAGAGCCACACTCTCCAAGGAGAAAGTTATCTCGCCCCATCTACATATAATTGTATGGGTGTCCGAACACCATCCGGGAGATGAAAGCAACCAAGCCCGGGATATCCTTCCTAACTGAGATTTATCAAGTCTTGACAACATCAATGACCTGCGCTCGATTCAAGTTGGTATTTATATGCTCCTTGCTCACCATGAACTTAACCCATCTATCAAAAGAAGGCAATGGGCTTTGACACATCCTGAAGTCAATGTTGGAAGAAGAATACACCCCTTTATGAAGACAGAAACCGAATGGTGCTCTCTCGGGCAAACCGAACGTGTCTTCCTTTCATCCTCACCACCGGTTAGCAAAATTGGCACGAAACTCGGGTGATTCTTCCGAGCGGGGGCGAGGGCTCTAGTGAAGAATTCATCATCTCGTGTTTGGTTTGGAATTATGAGCATCCTTCGACGAAGTGAAATTTGATTCAGTGTAACATCTTATCGAATTCCTTCATAACAATTTGGTAATAAGATATCTGCACAAAACAAACGAGAAAGACGAAGTTATCTCCCGACACATAATCGTACTCCAACAACAAAAAAAAAAAAAAAAAGGGGAAGAAAGGGGAAGGAAGACTATATATTTTATTCGGGTTCAAGACTATATACATAGTATTTTATTCGGGTTCAAGACTATACACGCAAAGATTTTCTTCGGGTTCGAGACTATATACGCGGCATTCTATACTATGGGTACAAGTGCGTCTACAATATCTTTCTTCGGGTTCTTAATTATATACGGAGCATCCTCTACGGGTTCAAAATACACACACAAGTATTTTCTTCAGTGGTTCAAATATTTCTTTTAGACCAAAAATTCATATATGCAATAATGGTTCAAACAATATATGCGGTATTTCCCTAAGTTGCATACATACAATATTTTCTACAAGAGGCACGCCAAGAAATCATATGCAAGGATTGTGGGAGCGCCTACTCTTAAGGTTTACACCTACGTGAAAAGAAGAAAAAAAAGAGAGAAAAGTACTCGTAGACATACTCGAAGCCGGTTTTTCTTTTGCCGCTAGTATGAAAAGAGGAAAGAATAAAGCGCAGGATGGGGAGAAAGGGGCTTTATATATATATATATATATAGGCGTGAAGACTTTGAAATAGGGAAGGATTTCCCTTTTACCAAAATCACGCGTGCAAGAAACGGCCCACAAAGGGTGCGACTTCCCAATGTCGCCCAAGTCACGCCCGCAAGCACGGTTTCCAAGCTGCACCGGCCCCAAATTGCGCCGACTCCGCAAGCACGCACACTTTGCGCCGGTCCCACCAGCTAGCACACTCAGTTTCCCAATTCACGCCAACTTCCCAACGTCGCCCAAGCTGCACCGGCCCCACCAATTGCGCCGACCTGCAAGCACGCACGGCTTCTACACTTTGCGCCGGTCCCACCAGCTAGCACACTCAGTTTCCCAACTCACGCCAACTTCCCAACGTCGCCCAAGCTGCGCCGGGCCCACCAATTGTGCCAGCCTCCCATTTGTGCAAAACTAACAGAGGCAAGGATTCCAAATCCTATTTATAGAAGGTCGACAAGCCTCCTTCAATTTTCTTTACTGGTTTGTTGTTAATAGTTTGTCACCATCTTATGCTTACCTCGCAACAAAGCCCTGCTCCGAGATAAGCAGGGACTTAATGTTGATGGTGGTTTTTAAACAAGGGATAAAATCGTAAAACCCCATGACCTAGTGTTACCCGCAACACATTAACTAAGAGCATTTAACTCAAGTGTAAACAATTAATAGGGGTATTTTTTCAAAATACAGCATTAGGTTTTCAACACGTAACCCTAATTCCAAAACCAAGCCGCATATCGCGCACCATGGCAACAATGCCAAACCAAGCCGATATCATGCGCACCATGGCAACAATGCCAAACCAAGCCGCATATCGCGCACCATGGCAACAATGCCAAACCAAGCCGCACCCTGCGCACCATGGCAACAATGCCAAACCAAGCCGCACCCTGCGCACCATGGCGACAATGCCAAACCAAAAGCCGCACCCTGCGCACCATGGCAACAATGCCAAACCAAGCCGCATACTGCACACCATGGTGACAATGCCAAACCAAGCCGCACCCTGCGCACCATGGCAACAATGCCAAACCAAGACGCATACTGCGCACCATGGCGAAAATGCCAAACCAAAAGCCGCACCGCGCACCATGGCAACAATGCCAAACCAAGCCGCATATCGCGCACCATGGCGACAATGCCTAAACCAAGCCGCCACTGCGCACCATGGCAACAATGCCAAACCAAGCCGCATATCTGCGCAATGGCAACAATGCCAAACCAAAAGCCGCACTAGGCGCACCATGGCAACAATGCCAAACCATGGCCACACCTGGCACATGCCAACCATGGCAACAAGGCCATATTTCCAAGCCGCTATGCCTTTGGCCCACGCCAAATATAGCGCCCTAGGCTTGCAAGACTTGCAACTAGGTCAACATGGCCGTACGTGCCATTGGCACATGCCAACACGTATCGCAGCCATATTTCCAAGCCGTTATGCCTTTGGCCCACGCCAAATATAGCGCCCTAGGCTTGCAAGACTTGCAACTAGGTCAACATGGCCGTACGTGCCATTGGCACATGCCAACACATATCGCAGGCCATATTTCCAAGCCGCTATGCCTTTGGCCCACGCTTGCAAGACTTGCAACTAGGTCAACATGGCCGTACGTGCCATTGGCACATGCCAACACGTATCGCATGCCATATTTCCAAGCCACTATGCCTTTGGCCCACGCCAAATATAGCGCCCTAGGCTTGCAAGACTTGCAACTAGGTCAACATGGCCGCACGTGCCATTGGCACATGCCAACACGTATCGCAGCCATATTTCCAAGCCGCTATGCCTTTGGCCCACGCCAAATATAGCGCCCTAGGCTTGCAAGACTTGCAACTAGGTCAACATGGCCGTACGTGCCATTGGCACATGCCAACACGTATCGCAGGCCATATTTCCAAGCCGCTATGCCTTGGGCCCATGCCAAATATAGCGCCCTAGGCTTGCAAGACTTGCAACTAGGTCAACATGGACGTACGTGCCATTGGCACATGCCAACACGTATCGCAGCCATATTTCCAAGCCGCTATGCCTTTGGCCCACGCCAAATATAGCGCCCTAGGCTTGCAAGACTTGCAACTAGGTCAACATGGCCGCACGTGCCATTGGCACATGCCAACACGTATCGCAGCCATATTTCCATGCCGCTATGCCTTTGGCCCACGCCAAATATAGTGCCCTAGGCTTGCAAGACTTGCAACTAGGTCAACATGGCCGTACGTGCCATTGACACATGCCAACACGTATCGCAGGCCATATTTCCAAGCCGCTATGCCTTTGGCCCACGCCAAATATAGCGCCCTAGGCTTGCAAGACTTGCAACTAGGTCAACATGGCCGTACATGTCATTGGCACATGCCAAACACACACGCTGGTAGCCTAACTTGCAAACCGTGCAACCTACCAAAAAGGCATTCCGCACATGCCATTGGCAAATGCCAAACACACACGCCGGTAGCCTAACTTGCAAATCGTGCAACCTACCAACAAGGCATTCCGCACATGCCATTGGCACATGCCAAACACACACGCTGGTAGCCTAACTTGCAAACCGTGCAACCTACCACCAAGGCATTCCGCACATGCTGTTGGCACATGCCACACACGCCTCTAGCAGCTCGGCATTACCACTTACGCTCGAGGTGCAACTCACAACGAAGGTATTCCGCACATGCCATTGGCACATGCCACATGCGTCCCTAGCAACACCACTTGCACGCAAGATGCAACCACCACTCGAGACATCAACACAAACCGGGGATGCTTTCTAGGGTTTTGGTTTGGCGGTCACAGCATGCAGCGTACACTACGCTCACATTAAGAAAGCGTGAAAAGGAATAAAGCGGTCAAATAAAAGAGGAAATAATGGTGAAAACGTTTTCACCCATAAACACCATGCGGTTACCACCTCCTCCCATTATTTCACCATTTACTCTCTTCCTTCATGAGGCCAAGTAACGTTTCAATCTCGACTTGTATAAATAGGTCTTACCTATTTCCACCGACAACAAGTCTCGGTCAAAGAGAAAAATACTACACTCTCGTAAAGGCAACTTTGCAAGCTCTCCCAAAAGCTTCCATCTCTTGCAAGCTTCCTAAGCTTTCACTTTCTCGATACAAGTCGAGATACTACTAACTCGGGGTCTCAACACCTTTCTTTGCTTCCCTCCCCAAATCAACCCTTCTCCTCCACTTTGTGACCGAAGCAAGTCCGGGAACGGCCATTTCTTGGTTTAGGCCGGACTTGTACAGATTGATCTCTCGAATCTATAAAGTGCTCACGTGCAGCATATTTGTTTAGGGTTTGAACCAGTTTCTCACTCACCTACCGAATTTACCGAAATCGGCAGAAACGATTTTTACCCATAAACAACGAGGTAGTACGTTTTCGTCCCGAAATCCCCGGCCCTTCTGATACCAAGTAGTATAGATCCCATCGTCATTACTATAATCGCGTTAACCGTATAATGAGTAAACTTCTGCTTAACCCATATGAATGACACAAAAGAAGTGAAAATGAGTTGGGTTGCAACAAGGAGAGACGAAGTCGAAACAGGAAGGATCGACAAACCGTAACAATACATCATATTATCTACTCCTTGAGCTATGCCTATAAAAGCAGCGTAGAACAAAAGCTCCCGAGAAGCAAAGAAGCTGATATTTGGTAGAATTCGATCGCGTTGACAGTAGAGTATCATGAGTGAAATGATTAGTATAGGGAATCTGGACATCTTCTATAAGTTTTAATTTTATAGATACTTAATTTAGGATCATTGAACTTCATGATAATCACACAATAAAATATGCAAGAATAGGTTTATACGGAATACCTAGGATCGCAAATCCATCAAACGCCGATCATCTTTGAAACAGAGATAATACCTTATGGAGGTCATGGTTTCTCTCTCTTGACCTTAGCTGTAATGAGTGGTAATTTCTTAGACACAATAGTGATGGATATTGTTTCTCTTTTATATGTAGAAAGAGGACCAAGTTCCTAGGGTTTTAGTATTAGACTTTAGATCTCGACCATCCATCAAGGAAGAGCATAAGTAGGATACTAACTCTTTATATAAACCATGGATTAGATATTTAGCAATATCCTATATATAACCAGATTCTCACATGGGCCCAATAGAGATAATTATCATATAAGAAATTATCTTACATTCTCCCACTAGTCCATGTGATAATCTATAAATGGTTAATTGCAGGAAACATAAGGCGCGCGTAATTGTTAAATAATAACTTTAGTGGTTAACGTAATACCTTGATTAAATAAGCTATTCATGCGAGTCATAACGGTTTCACATTGTCTTGTTATCAACATGTTCCCTTCCATGTACCACAACATGAGTACCTTTCTCAACTAGGCCTTAAATAGGAGTCTCATAATGGTCCAGAGATGTTTTTGAGAAAGACGATTTCTGTTAACATTCATCCATTCACATAAATGTATACTAAACATGGATACAGAAATAATTCAGAATAACATTAATAAGAGCTCAATAAGTGTCCAAAAGTAAGCACATAAATTAGCTGAGTTCAATAACCAATAACTCCCACAGACCTGAGATTTTAATATTTTCTTAAGAGGTCTTAAAAGGTAATTATTCATTAAGTGCATCTCCGAATGCAATTATGCTTAAGTGATAAATGAACAACTATTGTTTCTGAATTTCCTAATTCACGCATATATACTCAAGGTTCATGTGTTTTGTTCCCTTCGTATACATATCGTGCTTTAATGCTGCGAAGCTAAGACGATAAATTTCAGCAATGTAGACAAACCTTAAGTCTCTAAGTATCTTTGATCATAAATATTCAAACTCAATTGTGGGACTAGTATTAATGGATTCTTCCTTTATAGAATCCACATATCCACAAAAATTGAAGTCTGAAAACCCAATCAACTCTTGTTGGGTTTGCTAACTAATTATAAGACATAAGTTAAAATAGTATCTCAAAATTCTTGATAGCTTTCCTGTAATTTGTTCTTCGATTCTTTAGGCATTTAGTTAACATATCAACAAATTGTTATAAGTTTTATATCATTATTAAGACGTAATGAAGATTAAAATTATATCTTCTATCCAACATGAAATAAAATCTGTTAAATATGTTATTATCTCAAAATTCCTTGAATATTCGATATATTCCTTATATGAGAGCTTTAGTAATCCATATGATATTACTCTCACATGGTAAGATTTATTGATATCCTTTATTTCAAAAAATATAGAGATATGCATAAAGTCAAGATCACTACTCGTAGGTAGTATGTCTTAACATACAAGACCAAGAGTATGAATTTCTCCCACTGATGTTGAGGTATATGCATAAATGCAGTAATAATTTCATCAAAACTTGAAACATTTATAGTTTTGTTGAATTTCATATACCATTATGGGAGGCTGCTTAAATTTCATACTTTGATTTCTCAAATTTGTAGACTAAAATTTATCATTAATAAAGGCTATTTTCACATTTAATTAATGCAACTCTTAGGTCATACTGAGCTACTAATAATACTATGATAATTCTGAATAAGTATTTCTTTGACACGAGAGAAAAACTTATTTATAATCAATGCATCGTTTCAGAGTAAAATCTTTGGAAATAAGTCTTGCTTTATACCGTTTAAAATTGCTATTACAGTCGTATTAGGTCAGAAAGACCCACTTTCATAAAACTGATTTGTTTTTTTCGAGCAGTTAAACAATATATGAGACTTGACTTTCAACCAATGATTTTTTGCTCACATAACATCAATCCGTTAATCAAAATTATCACACATAATATTTGTGAACCGAAAACCGAGTCTTTGCCATTCCATATCAAAATGTAATAAATTCTTGTAAGAAAATCACTGAAACAACATGAATAACTTTCTTTCAATCTCTGTTGAGACCTTCTTAATACTGGTTCATGTTGTTATCAAAAACTTTCTTGATTGGCAGTAGTTATATTATGGAGTATTGGATCAGTAATTTGTGGTCTTTGATTATCTAACTTTCTGATAATGAGAAGATTCACAATATCTGTAGAAATCTTAAATTCATGATTTCTTGAACAGATATATCCACGTACTCCCACTGATTATGCCATCATTAATGAATTTATATTTTCGGTTTCAATAAGTCTCATACTATGGTTAGAACGTTAAATAATACCATTTGGATTATTTAGGAAAACCAATGAACCAATAATAGTTTCCAAATCCAATTTTCATTCTTTGGAATGTAAGCCCTCACCTCCAACTGAAAGGTGATTTAAACTAGGTTTCCAGCCATTCTAGTCCAAAGTGTGTCTTTGAAACTGCTTTACTCGGAAATCTATTTAAATTACACAGTTGTTGAAAGAACATACATTCACTGATATGTGGTCATTATGCATAACTCATCATGCTTCTAACCATTTTCATAAAAGTATGTGATTTTGCCTTTTGTTATACACCATTATGCCAAGGATAAGTTGGCCTTGTGTATTGAGCAACAAATCCAAACTTTTGGAGATACTACGTAAAAGATTTAGGATATTATCCTGTTTTGTCATACCTTTCACAATATTCACCACCTTTATCAGACTTTATGATTTTCACTTTATCTATAATTTCCTTTCAATTTCAATAATGAATGTTCGAGAAAACATCCACGGATTGAGATTCATAATGCAATTGATAGCTGTACACAGTAACGCGAAAAATCATTAGGTGATAAACAATTTTATCTTCCAAAAAGTGGACCACTAAAAGTCTACAAAATAATCATAATCAACAATTAATAAGAACAAAAGCTGAAATTTATAATAGAGATAAATGACAATTAAGCTTACAATAGTTTTATACCTTCAATAAGATTCTCTTGTGGGTAAAACCTTATCAAGGAACAATGTGAGACATGAAAAACATCAGTGCATATTTTACCTTCTCATACACACAACATTATGTTTGTTTAATACCACAACTAGAATCACCTGTGGGAGAATCTCGTCCTATCATGTATTAACAAACTCAAATAATTCTAATGTTCAACCTAATACATCTAATAATAGTCACCTGTGGGTAGCTATTATTTTACATGTATATGAAACATTTAGATAAACTTAATGCTTGTTTAAACGTGTGAACCAAAACTACTTGTGAGCAGCATTGTTCTAATCGTTAAGTCAAACTAAAAGGACTCAAAATATACAATACTTACAAGATAAGAGTTTAGCATCACTGTGGTGATAACTAAACAATCCAACAAATATGTACAATTGCAAATATCACTCTAGCTTTTCTTGTGACATTGCATGGTCCTAATAAATGATATGGACATCCTTGATCTGATCATAAAATTAGTCGATTATAAACAATTATGAGTAACCCCGAAACATTAATCATAAGCATTTATTCAATAGCATGTCATATATAATTTGTGAAAATGTCCAACACCCTTTAATTAAAAAAAAAATTCAAACGTGATGAACCTTTCATAAACCAAAATCGTGCATTAAGCAAGTCTATAAGTATAATTAAATAATAAAATTTTGTTGAAGAAAGTTCTTTGATGCATCGCTAGTTAAATTCGATACTAGTTTTAAGGATTAGAATAAATAAAGGTTATAGTGTAGATAATGATTTTCACAAATATAAGAAATAACGCAAAAAAAAAATAATTATTTATTTCTTCTTTAAAAAATGCACCGAGCTTTAGACTTAAAGTAACATATTTGACTGTGCATTTAAAATATGAAAATGCATTATGGGTTACTCAATTTTATATAGGGCTTCACATGGGCGGGTATGGGCGGGTATAAGCTTAAACCAACCTCGCACCCACAGGCTGCGGGTTTTTTTTTTTCATAACCAACCCCGCACCCACAAACAGTGGGCGGGTTTTGTTACCCACCCGCTGCGGGTAGCGGGTTTGGGTTTAAACCCGCTTAAACCTGCAATAATTAGATATAATCCAAAAATTAGATATACCGATCGGGAGGAGGAGGAGTTCGTTTATAATCTGCTGCACCACATTGAAATTTTCAAGATTACAATTCATGGAGTCCGCTTTAATATATTTCATGACGCGTGCGACTAATTATAGTGATAGCAAATCGAATACGCTTCTGTTTTATTTTTGATGGTAAAGAAATCTCTGAACGTTAAGAAGGCCAGCTCTTAAATTGGCACCTCTGTGGATATGTTCACACACAAGACAACAACCATTGAAAACGTGAACTCTCTCGGAGAAAGGGACAAAAGAGGTGGTCTAGGGAGCGAGCTGAACTTCTCAAGGCGATTGAAAGGATTAGTTGTAATCAACGGTGTATATTGAGCGGGTTTTTCGGGCGGGTATGGGCGGGTATGACCTAAAACCAACCTCGCACCCACGAGGCAATGGGTTTTTTTTTCTTAACCAACCCCGCACCCACAACGGGCGGGTATGGACAAAAAAACCCGCGGATTTGAAATACGGGAGGGTATGGGTATCGTGGGTGGGTCTTGTGCAGCCCTAATTTTATATAAGCATTTAAAAACTTTAAATAAGCATTTTAAAGAAAGTATGTACCAAAAATCATGTGGTGTTCACTTACTCATGATTTTATTTGAATGTGTCTATAAAAAATGGTCAAAAGAAAAATTAAACATAATGACACTAGACACCCTCAAAATTTAAATCAATTCATATCCATAATGTATGATCAACAATCATATCAGTCAGTGTTTTCTTAAATATGTGAACTCCAATTTCTCAGGTAAAATTTTGTTATGATATATGTAAGAAAAACAAGATTACAAGTATTTGACAAAATTGTGATCATGACCAAAAGTGATTTGACATCACTGTGGTGATTGCCAATCAACTAAAATAATGTTATTATCACATGATGTCGATAACTGCAAAACCTACACTTTACGGTTTGCAAATTCATTGCTTATAATGACATTATGATTATATCGAGATATAACACTCTAGTATCACCGTGGTGATAACTAAAGAGTCCAATAATAATTTTAAGTATAATCCGATAAAATTTAAAGAAAAACAATAATGTGAGAGAAACTATACCATAACACACAAGCACACAAACCATATCAAAATGCACACACAAATTTAATGGTGTCAAAAATGGTTTTGATCATAAAATTTATAATGAAACTCGATAAAAATCGTTTTATTGTTTCGATAAAGCGGAAGCGTAAATTAATTTACAATAAAAATTGGTTTCATTAGTTTTAAAATTAATACTGTCTCATTATCTTAATACTACCTCAGTCCCACTATTAGTTGACCTAGTAGCACAATTTAAAAATGATTTATTTCTCAAACTATACCACGGATATTTATAAATTTTATATCATTGGAAAGAATTTTAAAACACCTACGTAACGAGTATAAACATGAATATCAAATTATATAAAATCAACTATTAATTAGAAAAAATTAAAAAACAACTAGGTCATCTAATAGTGGGACGGAGGGAGTATTAACTAACATGTATACATACCCACAAGAAAATATTAAGGTTTCCAATTTTTAATGTCTTAATAACCATTCACGTGATGAAAATATTCTGTTTATCTTCATTTGCTTTGGAGCATTTATTGATTCATGCCATAAAGATATAATGCCTAATAAATATTTTCTCATTTGTATCATATCTCAAATTTACCTCCCTTTCACATACAAGGCAAGTAGAATATATGGACTTTAGTGGAACAATTATGCATGCTTATGGCTACATGATGTCGACATTCTTCCATTTCATTTATCATCATTATTACGTTCATTATTACCTCATATGCTCATTATATGCCATTATTTAATAATATTCTTACAATGATTTTTTTCTTTTATTATTTACATGCCAAAAATAAAATCATCAGGCCAAAAATAAACTCATTAAGCAAAAAATGTTAATTTATTTATGGTGGGTTTGTTTGCAGAATTCACAATTTCCAGGAATTTATAATCCCACGGGATTACAAATTCTGGGATTCATGTATATCCCTCGTATGTTTGGTAACTCAGTTGAGATTCCTAGGATTCATAAAATTTTCTTGTGTTAAAGTCCATGTATTGTTTGGTATAGCCCTAATAATATTAAAATTGTATATATATATGGAATTTGGAGTTAAAAAAAGTGGGCCCATAAATCCCCTGATAAGTTTCCCAGCAAATCTTAGGGGGGAGGGGTTGGACTCTATATGGAGGATTTGCTGGAAAAGTGAATCCCGTCGGAAACATAATTCCAGGGATTTGGGCAACCAAACGTACCGTGGGAATGTCATTCCACCAAATCCCCTGGACCCATAAATCCCATCATTAAAATTCTACATCCAAACCCACCATTACATAAAATAAAGGGTAGGACATTAGTATTAAATTAAAATATATTTTCCTCCAAAATTAAGTAGGTCATTAATGTTGAAATATATTTTCTTCCAAAATTAAGAAAGTAATATAAACGTATAAACGAAAATCGTAAGTGATAATGGCCACAGGATCTTAAATTGTACAGTATACCATAATTTTCAACTGATTTGATTTTGATGAGATAATAAAAAAATCACACATGAACATGAAGTGTGAGCATGATATGAGTCAAGATAGTTAGATGCGAAAAGTAATGCAATTCCATAAGAACGATCATGTTCACAGAAGGGAAAATAAATAAATATCAAACCCAATTTTATTTTATTATTGCATATGATTAACGGACGATCATGAGTTCTAAACACATGCTTTAGATGCCAACTATAAGTTTTAATTTTATAGATACTTAATTTAGGATCGTTGAACTTCATGATAACCACACAATAAAATATGCAAGAATAGGTTTATACGGAATACCTAGGATCGCAAATCCATCATACGCCGATCATCTTTGGAACATGGATAATACCTTATGGAGGTCATGGTTTCTCTCTCTTGACCTTAGCTGTAATGAGTGGTACTTTCTTAGACACAATAGTGATGGATATTGTTTCTCTTTTATAGGTAGAGAGAGGACCAAGTTCCTAGGGTTTTAGTATTGGACTTTAGATCTCGACCGTCCATCAAGGAAGAGTATAAATAGGATACTAACTCTTTATATAAACCATGTATTAAATATTTAACAATATCCTAAATATAACCAGATTCTCGCATGGGCCCAATAGAGATAATTATCATATAAGAAATTATCTTACATCTGCAACCAGCTAGATAACCATTTTCCGTTACCACCATGTTAAAAGTAAAGCCGAAGAAGTATCGGTCCTCCAAAAATTCAATATTGCAGCTTAGTAGGAGTAATTCCCTTTTCATTACTTTTGAAGAATCCTCATGATTGTTTGCTTTGGCTAAATCTCCTTCTTCTATGATGTCGATTTTGATACCCATTTCTTCTCCTAGCTTCACTTCTCTTCCTAGCCGCCTGCCACAGCAAATTATATATATTCTGTATGTATCCCTCTGCCGAGTAGATCTCAAGTCAAGTGTCGTACATAAATTAACAGACTGATCAGAAGAAGACAACGGAATACGCGTTAGCAGGTATTGGGATGAGTAATGATGCAATTATATAATGATGATGCAATTATAATATACCTGGAATCTCACCGGCTTCCGACAAACGGTGGGTCATCCGAGGGCGAAAGACTATGATCTCGCACTAGTTTTGCTTGCAGCATCACATTACTTGGACAATTCAGGAGGTAAAGAAATTCACATTCACACTAAATAGAAGAACGCGAAATTGGGGGATAAAAAAATAATTGGGAGATATAGGAAAAGGACAAAAACTGGATCCAAATATCAAATCAAGTTCACCCTTATCTAAGTATTTTACGTATTACCTAATCTACCCATCACTAATCAGGTTTAGTGG
Source organism: Papaver armeniacum (assembly GCA_023531295.1). Classification (NCBI taxonomy): domain Eukaryota; kingdom Viridiplantae; phylum Streptophyta; class Magnoliopsida; order Ranunculales; family Papaveraceae; genus Papaver; species Papaver armeniacum. The sequence continues at coordinate 55,864 of JAJJWW010010364.1, forward strand.
TTAATAATAATTAGTAAAAATCTTAAGATTATTTGATAAAAGATTAGTGTTTGTTTTTATTTGAATTTGGGTGAGTGAGGTGAGAGTAGAAGGAGGGAAAAATATTTGAGTGGAAAATTTTTTGGGGAAAATGGAGGATGATTGTGAAGAGAGAATTGCTGCTGCTGAATCTTTAACTCAACTACAACAAGGAGCTTTTTATCTTGAATCTTCATCTAACAACAACAACTCACAATTGCAACTCTTTGTCGAACCAACACCCTTGAATGATGATTTTGACGAGCATGGAGAGTTTTTTGAAGAAGCTACACAAGAAAGTAAACTTGCACAACATACAAGCATCCCTAATGCGAGTTAAAGCCAGAGGTTGAAAATTCGATTTTGTTCTTTAAACCCGCCATTTTTCAACTAAAAAACCTCGATGCCGGCATGGTAGTGGTATGAATACTATCTTAGGTAGTCCCAAACCGGCATGGTATTCATACTACGACCATGCCAGACCGATATCCCCATTTTGAATACGATCCGGCATGGTAATCTACTAAAAACTATGCCTAAGACGAAGTAACTTTTTCCTACCAAGGAATATACTGTGGGGAATATTCTCTAGGCATGGTTTCATTCATAGGTTACCATGCCGCCGCATGAAAAACATGGTGAAACTGTTTCATCCAAAACCAAATACCTAAGATAAAGAGATTAATAAACAACAACGCCGGAAGTGTGTACCGGCGTAGAACCATCAATATCGAGAATTCCTGCACCGGAACCGATGTTGTTCAGTTACAAATTTACAATGACGGTGCCTACCAAAAAACATGAAGGAATAAATGTTTTCTAAAGCTAAATACCGAGCATTCTTTTGATTATTTTCTATGCTTGGAAATATGTACCTGGCTAATGACCATAGATTACGAATGCCGTACCTTTGCTTCGGTGTTGCTTTCTAATGAAACTTATATGCCGAATAGGTTTCTAATTTGGTCTTCATTTTGGTTAAGTTCGACCATCTCGGAACATTGGTCGAGCATGCGGAATGCGGGTTTAGGATAGTGTTTTACTTTCTTTTGGAACTAATTTTCATTCGATCTTTAGGTCGTGACATATATTGATCCAAAAAATGCAAATCCGCTTCATCGAGATACGTCGGAATACTATAAAATACCTCCGGTATGTGACCAAAGAATACTTTTCACCTAGTATCTTGAGCTTTACTAATGGATTGCTAGTAATGAACCTTCTAATGAACGCGAAATTGTTCTTATGTAGGGAATAATAGATCGAAATGAAGCAATCGCTTGGGCTAAAGAGACGACTCTTAAGAACATGTGTGTGTTGGTAACGAATACCCAAGGTACAAAAACCCGTTTTGAGATGGCTTGCGAGAGAAGTGGGAAATACAAGGAGAAGAATAGCCACAAGAGAAAGGATTATGTATATCCAAAGAAGACTAATAGGGTATACAAGACTCGTACGAGGAAGGATAATTGCTAGTTTAAGCTTGTATTCCGGTTAAATGACATGAACAATTGGGATTGTGAGGTTTTGTGTGGCTATCATAACCACCGGGATCCGAAAGATTTTGTTGGTACTCCCTATTTAAGAAGCTAAAACCTCACGAGTTCGAGGATGTAAACAGATTGACCAAAGCACTTATCAAACCGAGACAAATTCTCAGAGGCTTCAAGGAAAAGGATGACACTAACGTGTCTTCTCTACGTACAATTTATAGAGGGTGCAACTTCGACCATTCTAGGTCCAGACACTCATCTCCTTCTGCAATTGATTTGCCGATAACATTCAAGCCTATAATGTTCTGAGTATCTTCAGAAATGAAGGTCATCTCCCCAAAAGGGAAGTGCATGGTATCAGTTTCACCATGATACCTTTCGACGAAGCAATTGATAGTCACAGAATCAGGCTTCACATAATTTTCAACCAAAGCATATAGACCAGAATCCTTTACGATTGTTTGGACCTCTTCACATTCCTCGGACAAATTCCAACCATCCGCGGCTTAGTTTCGGCAAACACGCACAGCCTTCTTATGATCCTACAATTAGGAGACAATACAATTAAGAGATTTTACATAAATACACAATAATACATATGCACAAGATAAAAAAAATGCTTACATAGGTTTGATAGATAGTACGAGCCCATGAGTACTTGTATCCAAATAGTATTTTCGGTTCCGGAGCTTCACCCCAAATTCTACCACTTCAAGGTCAGGTATCATGTCATCAATGTGAGGAAGGTGAGAACCCTTAACTTTTACTTTGACTATGCCCTTTCCATTCTTGCCCTTGCCTTGTGTTACTTGTTGACTTGGCCCACCAACTTCGCTTTGGCTTGCTAATTGACTTGGTTGAACCTCATCATCTTCCTCTCACTTTCCTCTTCATCATGCTCATCGTCCTCAACAGTTCCAGTAGTTTCACGGTTTACAATTCAACTACGGTCACCACCACTCTCCCAAATTATCCCTCTTGTATCAGCCCCCCAAACGCTTTTTGAGACCTTTATTTTTCCCTCGAGGAGCGGGGCGAGGGAGTATCAAGGCAATCCTTCCTTCTTCTCTTAGTTATAGTATCTTTAGTTTTTCTTTTGTTAGCTTCCTTGGATTTTGACCTATATCTTAAGCACACGAAATGAATATAAGATAACTCATTTTCAGTTTTAGTACCGGCATAAACTCACTTAAACAAACCACGCCGGTACATAGCTCCCGGCATAGAAACTTAGCAAATAACTCTTGCCGATTTGCTTTGTTCCGAAAGTGAGAATTAACTATCGACAATGCAGGTAGTCATATGTAATTCTCGTGGATACCAAAGATCACTAGGCACTCGAAAACAATCAATTACATGTCAGAATCGGGTACCGATGCAAAACAATGCAACCGAAAACCTATGCTTAAGTGCGGTGACAAATTCATAGGTGTTCCGTATTTTTAAGTTCACTACCGGCATACACGAATTATTATTAGGGAATGCCGTGACTAAAACAGCATAGTATTCAACCCAATTTCTATGCTCTGGTCTGATTCATTCAGGCCAGGGGTTTGGAAACGGCATTGCATTCATGCTAACATCTAAGCCGTAACTTAATACCCTTTGTATTCATCCTAGATTGAATGCGTAACTCAACCTGGCATTGTATTCATACATGTTTGATCACCGGTACTCTCTGTAACTCAAGCATTTTGATTAGGGTTCGCGATTCTTACCTAAATCCATTGCTATAAATCGATTTAAACACTCATAAAGTAGTTTAAAATCACTTACCTTCACAGAAGCCATGTTTGCGAGAGGTTGATTGTCCGGGTTCATTGCTTTTTCTTCTTCTTGCTCTTGAGCAATCAAAGCAATCCTTTGTTCCTGTTTTTTGTTGAGCAATCGATTTTGAGTTCGATTGGGCATTTGGTTTCTTTCGTGGAGGCATTGTTATGATTCGAGTAGGTTAATCGACGAAGAAATTTTTGAATCGACGAAAAACAGATGAAGAAAAAGAAAAAATTCAAAAACCTAACCCTACGTCAGTGCCGGTACTGATTTGAGAACGGGGATATATGAATTTGGTTTTTGATTTTAATGTTTTCGGAGAAAGGGTATAATGGTCTTTCATAATGTTTTTTAATTAACCAAAGGGTATTTTAGTATTTTCATACCTAAAAATCACCGCTTAGCACACACCATGCGTTGGAAAAGTAATCTATATCCCCCAATTGCTTTTTTTATCCCCCAATTTCGCGTTCAAATAGAAGCCATGATCACTTGTTAACCGTAGTCACTGATAATCGAGTTCATGAACATTGATACTAAAGAGAGAGACAGCGAGACGAATCAAATCAAAATCACACAATAACATATTTTGAAGAACCAAAATTATTAATTGGCAGAAAGCTAGCTCTTGCAAGGAAAAAACAAACAAACGAACAATAAGATGTCTTAACTCTTGATACATGCAAGTAAATGACGAATTCTACTTCAAGGGTTTGGGCATTTTGGGCTAAAGTAATTCGAAATAACTTGAGAGTTTAGAAGCTCCAATATGGGACCAAGCTTCACGCTGCGAGGTGTCTTGTATTGATTAACTGAAGTACCTTGGTTGATTGCATATTTCATCAGCTTATCGAATGTTCCTGTCTCGACTATCTTTAACTCTAATGGTCCAATATATTTATTGTTAACACGTAAGGAACGGTACTCTGCGCCAAGTGATTCCTCAATTATGAGACAACATTTCTCAAACACTGGCAGAGTAATTGACGCATTGGTATTGCTGCACTGAAGTTCCCAGTAGATTACATAGTGTCCTGGATTAGTTGATGTATCAGCAAAACTAGTGTATTCAACAACGGATACATTTAGCTTACTCGTGAGCTGGTCAAACGCATTTCTCACTGCATTTTGGAGCTCGACTTCAGTTGTCTTATCATGATCAATGCTCAAAACTGCATTCTTCCGGCACACAAAATTGAACTGAGGAGCATTGTTTTTGAACCCAGCCACTCGTAGAATGTCTCCAACTTTATAGCGATAAAGTCCTACAGATATTACATTGGTACGCAATCAAAGACATATATAATATATAAACTAGCTATACTTGTTCTCTCTTATATAAATTACCTGCATAATTGGTGATGACAACCTCATACTCCCGACCAAGCTTAACATCGGCAAGGTCAACTAGTTCTTGATGATGTTGTTCATCATCCAGGTTGCAGTTGTTGTTCTGCTGAACATCTTCCTTAACTATTAGCAAAAAACTCGCAATACGCCATTGTAGGGATAAAGGTGTAGGAAAACTTGATTGGGCTTACAGAAAGGGTTCAGGTTTAGACCTAATAAGCCCTCTGAACACCCGTAGGCTTGGCTGACAATGGGGAGTTCATTAGTGTAGAAGTTAATGATAGGGATATGATGAGACAAGGTACCAGTGATAATAGTGTCGATGTATTTAGCGTTAGGCCACAACCGAGATAAGATCCCTTTCCATGATTCTTCTCTCGTGCATTCCCTTTCGACGAAATCAGCAAGCTCAGGGTTCGGCTTAACCAATATGTTCATGACCGCCTTTTTCACTGTTTGGTCAGTGATTTTAGTGTTGCCCACAGCTATATTTCCATTTCGGATGTCATCGCAGAGAAGGATCCAGTGTTCCTGCAAAAACTTAACGGCTTGGATAACAGCAGAAGCAAAAACGAATCCTAGTCGAAGAACGTGATTGTTTTGATAGAGCCCACAAAGTAACTGAGAATACATACTTTGATAAGTATCCTCACATAAAATGGTTTCAATGGGGCTAGTGAAGTTGCGGTATGGATCAACATTTCTAAACAGATTTTTGAAATATGAGCTTTTGTGGATGAACGGAACTAATGAGTTAGCTATTAGTCCTCCTGGTGTGGTACTATCTGGAGATACAAACAGAAGATGCATCGCTTTCCCTTTGTCCAAACCGGGAACGTGTTGACTAATGACCGGCATTACCAAGTCTTGGAAATGCCATATTTTATCTTCTTGTTCTTGTGTTAATGGTATTAGTTTCCTCACCCCAGATGAAGTTCCTGTGCTACGAATAAACTGTTTAATAAGTCGGCTGCCGAGAATCGAAGATGTGATACTATTACCATTGGCGATGAGAGGATCAATGTCAAGAATAAGATCTTCATAACAAACTACGGGGATGACTTTCTTGAATGTCTCGCGATCTGTATGCCCATTTAAACCATGTCTTTGCAAGTACTCAACCTGTGCATTGCAAGATAAGATTTCCGAGAGAACTTGTGTTTGAACTTCATCCACATTAGTTGTAATTTCTTCTATGAATTGAAGTACTTTCCTTCTATTCTCTTCATGGTAATGTTCATCAGTAGCATTAATGCAGGTTTTGCTAATACTACTGTTTTCAATGACGGCTTCAGAATCATCAGTTGCAGCTAATGTGTTCATTATCACTGATCTGGTTTTTCTGTGGGAGCGTGAAGGACGTACTAATACATATAAACTAGAACAATTATTGTTTGATTTTCTAATTAAAGCTGAGATCTGCATCTCAACCTCGAGTTCACACCCCTAGTTGTTCTGTAAAATAGTAGTATATGGTATTGGGGGACCGCCACCACGAATCTCAGCTTGGATATGAAAAACGTTGTCCAGGTTAGGGTATTTCTAGGTTTATTCAAGACTATCATGGCATTAAATAGTGTTTGTTTTTCACGTTGGGTTAATACAGTATGTTGTTTGTCAACAGACTTGTATACAAGCTAAATTAACTAATTAAAAAATAAATAAAAAACTACACCATATAAATTTATGGTTTTGAGCATAAGAAAAATTTAAATAAAAAAAATAGTTATAAAAATAACTGTCTAACCCAGGAAAGGATTAAGGTATTCCAGGTTTTACATGGAATACCAAAACCCCACCTTTTTAGCCTCCTAAAATCTAGATAGGATACACTATTCTTATCTTGTCATGAAATAAGCACCGACACAAACACAATATGCGGTTATTTAAGGGATAACCCAACCTAGGTTAGGATATCAAGGCTACCAAACACGACCCTATAATACAGTAAGTCTGAAATGTCACCTGTCAATCCAACAAACAATTCGTTCCCTTAAAGATGGAAGTTCTCAAGAGAAATTCTATAAAATTAGCCATAAACTATTAGAAATATCTTATGAAGATATCGTCAATTACTTTAACCACTAATTCTCCAGCGAAACCCATCTCAGTTAACATGACATATTGTGGTGGATCGTGCTGGGTTTGAAGAACTAGCTCCTCCATTGGTTGGGAATATCCGCGTAGGTTAAAACCCCAGCTGTCACTTGATTCCTCATTATCCTGAACAAACAAAAGATTCCATGAAGATATCAAATCATAGAATCAACATTTCAAAACAAAAAGCCAACGAATTTAAACCCAAACACCAAAAGTTGTTGGAAAAAAATTAATAAAAAAGGATTTTTAAGGTTTTAATAAAATTATAATTTTTTTTTTTTTTTGTGAACGAAAGAAACCTATTAGTCCCATATTGTAGAGTTTCCACTTTTTAGTTGTTTTAGGAGAAACATATTATTTTCTTTCTTCTTAAGTTGTTTTGTTCCATTATATAAACAAATTCACTACTTTTGTAAAAATCATGGGAAAGGGGTTGCTCTATATTTTAGAGGGATCCCAAGGGAAAATATTTTATAGCGTTTCTTAAGCGTTTCGCGATTTTCCTTAAAGGTTTTTTAGAGTTGCCAAGCTCAAGTTGAGCATCTCTACATATGCTAGTAGTAGGTGTAGTAGGGTGTTTTATCCTGGAGATATTCGTCTGTGAGGGCTATAGCATCACTCTTGAGTGTAGCCAGCGCTAATGTCTTAAGGGCAACGTGTTGAACACGTGACTCACTCTTTTTCCAAAGTTTGCCTTGTTGCTATGCGCGGAGATTTGGGGAGCTCGTCCAGTTTCATCAAATCGATCACTTCCACTAATAAAGGAGTTAAGTATCAATAACTTTTGCTTATTTGATTTTTTTCCTTGTTTTTGATTATCGCACTCCAACAAAAATTACCCACCATTTTGAAGAGTAAGTAATCGACTAATTCTCCTTTAGTGTGAAAACAAGAAATTGGCATTTAGCAGGAGTAAAATTTAAAATTTAGTATATCAAAATGGGCATAGAGGTCTCTTAATCGTGAAGAACCCTAACTTTATTTTTCAAAATAAAAAGAAGAATGAATAATGTGAAGAAGGAAAGAAAATTGAATGAAATTTGCATGAATTGAGATAAAAGCACAGATTTTATCTGTTTTTTACCGAGAGAAATTGAGATTGAAGGAACCCTAGATTTCAAAACAATCTTGTAAAGGGGCGGTAAAGAAATGGTAGAGGGTGACAACCTAATAAGACAAAAAAAAAGGTCATTACAAGGTAATTCAAGTGCCCCTTATCAAAGTAACTGAAATGATTAATTAGCCCTTATTGTTAATAATCAAGATTAGTGTTGATAATTAATTTTTACTTCTTATAACTCTAAAATCAAATTTTTAGAGTTATAAAAAAAAAAATTAGAGGAGAAGAAAAAGAAAACTTATGTGATATTTGTGAAACCATAGATTTTGATTCACTCAACCAAAATGAGTGATTTTGGTGACCCGTATACTTCTAAATTAGTTATTAGCTTTTTCTCTAAAAATTATCTAAAAGATACATAACAAAATCAAAACTTTTGAATTTTCAGAAGAACTTACGCTTGCAATTTTGCTTAGTTACGGTTCGTAAGTTATCGAATACAAACCGTAACTGGTTAAATTTGGGGAAGATCCAATCGTAAAACCAGTTACGGTTGGTAACTAAATGCTCGATACCAACCGTAACTCAGTTATGGTTGGTAATTAAATGCTCGAAACCAACCGTAACTGAAGAAAATTCTCAGATATAAGAACATACGGTTGGTAATAGTTCAATTACCAACCGTATGTTCTTCAAAATCTCCAGTTACGGTCGTAATTGAGTTATTACCAACCGTAACTCACATAAACCCAGAAATTTCAATTTCAATTTTCATACAAAACCCTAATTTTTGATACAAAAATTAACTTAAATCCAACACGATAAACTAAACCCTAACCGGGTTTTTCCAAACATTTTTCAAATCGCCGATTAATCGAAGACGATGAAATTTTCAGTTTTAATGGAGGTTACGGTTGATGGAGGAGAAGAGAAGATGAAAAAAGAAACTGATTTGATTTTTTTTTGATTCATTAGGTTTAAAAAAAATTGATTTTATTTTGGTTGATTTAAGGTGAAAAGGGTAATCTAGTCAATCTACACCCCCTATAGGACACCCCCTAACCAATAAGAGGGACATTCTTTATCACACTTGCCGCCCCTCTACTAGAACTTGGCGTCCGTGATACCAAGATTGTTTCAAAATTTCTGTGTTTGTATCTCTCTAGACGACCAAAAAAGAAGAAATTGGGTCTCTTAACTTTCAAGAGAGAGCTGGAGGACAGAAGTCACATAACACATTGGTATCTTTTTTTTTCTTTTTAAAATTTCGTTTGGTCTTTTTTTTTAGGTGGTCCCTTGCTTTGTTTAGTCCTTTTAAAAATCACCTTTTCCATTTGGTCCATAATTATTTAAAAATATTAAATGAACCAAATTACCATTTCTTGTTAATTTTACTTATTTTTTGTAGCCGCTCATTCACAAAATGAACTCCTGTTAATTTCTACTTAATTTTTTTAAAACATATAAACCAAAATTCATTCAGTAAATGAACTCATGATAAAAACTATATAAAGTTCATTCCGGTAAATGAACTCGATAAAAACCTATATAAAGCGAGTAGTTCATTCTAATGAACTCGATAAAAATCCATAAAAATCGAAGTTCATTCCGTGAAATGAACTCCGTCATCTTCATCTTCTTCATCATCAGCAACAACTCATCTTCATCGTCTCTATCATCAGCAACAACAACAGACGAAAAAACATCAAAATCTTCATCACAAACAGAGTTCATTCCAGAAATGGATTTCGTCATCTTCATCTTCTTCATCATCAATAACAACTCATCTTCATCATCTTCATCGCCTTCATCATCAATGACAACAACAAGGGCGAAAAAACATCAAAATCTTCATCACAAACCGTAGTTCATTCCAAATGAACTCCGTCATCTTCATCTTCTCCATCAGCAGCGTTTAACTCATCTTCATCATCTTCATCGTCTCCATCATCGCCAAAGAACAACATACGAAAAAATCAAAATCTTCATCAAAATCATTCCGTAAATGAACCCGCTCATCTTCATCTTCTTCATGATCAACATCAACTCATCTTCATTGTCTCCATCATCAGCAGCAATAATGTATCTAAAAAACATCAAAATCTTCATCACAAAAACGAGGTTCATTCGAGAAATGAACTCCGTCATCTTCATCTTCCTCATCAAAGAACATCAACTCATCTTCATCGTCTCCATCATCATCGACAACAATGGATCTAAAAACATCAAAATCTTCATCACAAACCGCAGTTCATTTGAAATGGATTTCGTCATCTTCTTCATCATCAGCAGCAACTCATCTTCATCATCATCAGCAGCAACAGCAGATGAAAAAACATCAAAATCTTCATCACAAACCAGAGTTCGTTCCAGAAATGAACTCCATCATCTTCATCTTCTCCATCAGCAGCAGCAACTCATCTTCATCGTATCCATCATCACAGAACAACATACTAAAAAAATCAAAATCTTCATCAACAAACCGGAGATTCGTTCCTTAAATGAACTCCGCCAATCTTCATCTTCTTCATGATCAACATCAACTCATCTTCATTGTCTCCATCATCGCCAGCGACAACAACGGACAGAAAAAACATCAAAATCTTCATCACAAAACCGAGTTCATTCCGAGAAATGAACTCGGAAGTCATCTTCATCTTCCTCATCGGCAACATCAACTCATCTTCATCGTCTCCATCATCATAGAAAAAGATCGAAAAACATCAAAATCTTCATCAAAAACCGAGTTCATTCCGAAATGAACTCGAGTCATCTTCATATTCTTATGAAGATCCAAACTTACCAAACATGTGAAGATGATAAAGGTTCATCATCATCATAAATAGAGCAGAATCTTTAACCTCGCGTCTTAAATCATCAAAACAACAAACATAAAAAAAAAAAAACGCAAAACTTCATCGCATTCATCATCATCATCATCATTATCGTTCATCTTCTTCATCACTAGCGAGAGAAAAAAATGGAAAAATGAGAGAAACTAAACAGAAAACAAGAAGAGAGAGAAAGTAAACTTAAAATAAGATATTTTCTAGGGTTTTCCCTATATATGTGGTCCAAGGGATATTTCTATCAACACACAATGACAATTACATCATCCATGACGTCATCGTAGGACCAAACCATAATTTCTAGGACCAAACTATAAAATATATTTTGAAAAAGGATTAAAAGATAGTTGACTAGTCAGCCCCAGACCAAACTCTCTCTAATATATTATTTCTAGGACCTAATGGTATTTCTACTTTTTCTTTTATCCGAGCCAGGGTTAAGGGACCCCACCCCTGCCAACATAAAAAAAAAAAAAAACAAAAAAACAAAAAAAACAAAAAACAAAAAACAAAAAAAAAAAAACAAAAAACAAAAAACAACTAACTATGGGGGTACAACTTCCCCTCTCTATCCTCCTCCTCACCGATTAGTGATTATCTCCCAAAAATCATGTGAATAGTCTTCAATCCCTACATAAACCCATTTGGCGAGCGGATAGTAGCTAGCCAAAAGATCTGCAACCTCTGTTTGTTTCCACCGTAAACATGGGAAATCTTTAAAACATGAAAGGAAGACCTTAGTTTTTCAACTCTTCTCCAATTTTGGATCAAGTTCTAGGGGGATAATCCCTTCTTAGTAAGTAAGAAGTATAAGAACATAAAATCAATGGCTAGATGTACTTTCTTAAAGCCCCTCACAATGGCAGTTAAATCCAATATCAACATCCCGTAGTTCATGCGCATTAACAAAAATAGAAGGCCCACCTCCTTGGCGGTAACAAGATCTGAGAATGATCTCTGAGAACAACACCCACCCACCCAAAGAAATGTCTTTGAGACCCATCAACATTAATCATAATAAAGTCACTTCGAGGAAAGAGCGTGGCATGAAAATAATAGAAGGAAAGGACAAAGTCACGCGTTAACGTGAAGTCCTTCCATAAGACTTAGAATGAGAAAATCCTCGGCCTTGCCAGAAACTAAAAAGCACTTTGATTCTCACATCGATGCAGAGAATAGATAACCCACCCGATCAACTAAGGAATACTTACTTTGAAAATACATTATTTCTCTCCATCCACACATGATAAACAAACCAGTTCAAGATGAGTTTCTTAATTCTAGTAACCAACCCATGACCTATAAAAGGCATTCACACACCAGTCAATTTCATCTTTCCAACAAACACACGAGATTCCTAGAGTAACCCATTTTAAGAAGAAGGCCCATCCAAATAGTAGAAGCAAAGGAGCATGAATGAAAGAGGTGATTCTCATCCTCTACAAAATTCTCATCTTCACATAACACACCTAGCAACCTCCAAAATCCCCACCGCACCATTTTCGCTCTAGTTTTAAGTCTCCCATGCATACTAAGCCAAGTGATGAATGACTTTCTAGGGATATGAGATTTGAAAACCATCTGATTTAGACCACAAAATAATATCCTTTTCACTGGGCCTAAGGTCTTGTAAGTGTCCTTCATAGTGTACACCCAGGAAGAGATAGGTTCACACGCAACCAAGTCGGGGACATATTTGTCACATTCCACTTCCTTCAACCGCAAAATAGTTCCGAGAAAGGTCCTCTTCCATAGCTCAGGAAATACCACCTTCTTCATCAATAAAATCAGCCACTTTACAATCAATAGTAAACATAACTCATTAATAGAATCTTGACTAACCCAATCAATCAATCTGCCATTTAGTGACACAAGTGAGTAAACAAACAAAAAGTCTTTTCTCCATCCCCAATAATGTGCATAAAAATATCTTTGGCAACATCTCTTTGCTCTAACATCCTATCCAACACCAAGTTGTATCTTGACGGATTTTTCTTCCTTTTATGAGATTCTCTAGTTGATGGTGGTTTTTAGTTGAGGGAGCTAAAATTGTGAAACCTTGTGTTTTAATGTGCTTTCATTAGAAAGAAACAGGGCCATTTAAAAGTGATGAGTGCCCATGCCTCTTTACTTACATGTGTATTGAGCAATTCAAAGTATATTTATATGAAATTTATCCATAATGGTGTGTGTAGCAACAAACCCAAATATTCTCAGAACTTTCGAGTATTTATTATATGCCATGTTCCAGCTAAACTCAATACTACATGACATGACGACTAATGCTCGCTCCCAACCGAGTAGCATGAATCTATCAAGTGTGTGGATTAAGATGCATGTGGAAGTACTCAATCGAGAGGCACACAAAGTTATGCTTCCTTTGATATTAAATTAGTTTTTTTTTGGTATCGATTATGCAAAATTCACTGAAAAATTGATTGATTTTGCGACAGCATAAAGTCGGTTCTTTAACCTAATTTTATCAATTTGCAAAAATTAGATTTTTCGTCTGCGTGATAGTTCGAACCTATTGGTAGAAACTAAACCTAGGCAAACTAGGGAAATTGATCCATCGAGATAGGAGCAAGATCCTACCAAAAAAATCATAAAAAACGAATAAAGAGGATCTGCGGCAAGTAAGGGCAAGCGGTAAAAAGGAGGCGTGGCCGCGCCACT